>CM029280.1:20725079-20743643 GCA_016920895.1 Vaccinium myrtillus | reverse complement strand
ATAACACACTGTGATATTTTGTCTCCTTGTGATTTACATTGCTTGGGCCAGCTTATTCTACTACCAGAGCCAAGGGTTCCTTTAATCGGCCAGCTGCTTGAACACATGCAAGCACTATTATGTCTTCTACTACCAGAGATCGGTGCTAGCTAGGCCTGTAGATGTTGACACAAAGGCAGGGCTGGCCCTGGGCATATAGGCTGACCAGGCGGCCACTTAGGGCCTCCGGTTTTTAGTCCAGGAATAGGGCCCCCAAATAACGGGAAATATTAAATATAATGTATGTCAAGAATTGTAGCAGACGGCGATTGTAGTGTAGTGGAAATGTTCCCGTGTCTTTAGCAATAGGTCATGAGTTCAATCCTTGCTCACCTCGAGCTTTTTTTGAAGTTCTACAAAAATTTACTAAAAAAATGAAGGCGCTGAGGCTCAAAATCGCGACCTTGGGCAAGAAACACAATTATCTTACCACTGAACTACAAGGTAAACTTGCAAGTTTATAAACAAAGAATATATATATATATATATATATAGCGAAATTAGAGGCCCTATTTTAAAATCCCGCTTAGGGCTTTAAAAATCTCATGGTCGGGCCTGCACAAAGGGAGCCTTATTTGTCAAAGCAATACAGCTGAGATGGATGGCTGAAGTTAAGACGATTGAGACACATTACATTCAACCGATCTTTTTTTATCTTAGTTAACGTTCAACCGTTGAAATTGTGAAAGTAATTAATATTTGCTGTTGGAATAGGAAAATTCGTGCATACAAATTAATACTAACAATAGACAGATACTAAATTTTGTTGAGGTTGAATTGAGGGTAGGCTGATGTATTGACTCCGTCGATTGGCTAATTTTTAACGAAATTAATCAAATAGTTTGTTTCAATTTGTTGTCACTATCTAATTTTTTTTGTCAACCCTCGTAGTTCGAACTCACATTTCGTAGCAAGAGTAAACAATTAGTAGTTCGTTAGGCCATCATCGGTTTACTGAGCTGACTTGCTGGAAGTGCAAAGCTAAACTCATAAGCTAGCCCTTTAATTATAACTTCTACGTTAGAGTTTTTGAAAACAGATTTTTTTTTTTGATTGATAAAAAAGTTTAAACTAATTTGGTTAAATATTCATCCGTCTCAATTTATTTGTCTTTTTTTTGAGATTCCAACTGGTTATGGGAACATCATCATTGCACTTGTCATATTTTTTCTTTTCTCTTTCTATCTTTCAAAACATCATCGTTGCATGTACTTGGTTTTAAAAAGTAAGGGTAAAAATATAAAATCATCACTTTTTTTCCCATTACATCGGAACTTAGAAAATAATTTTAGGACAACAAAAAGTGACAATTGGAACAAAAAATTAGAGACAGAGAGATAAATTATATAACAACTTATAAGCGAATGAATGTCAGAATTGTGCTTAATGAATCTAAATAGGGGGAA
The DNA here is from genome assembly GCA_016920895.1 of Vaccinium myrtillus. Lineage (NCBI taxonomy): Eukaryota > Viridiplantae > Streptophyta > Magnoliopsida > Ericales > Ericaceae > Vaccinium > Vaccinium myrtillus. The sequence continues at coordinate 20,742,198 of CM029280.1, read as the reverse complement.
TGACTACAATAACTATCATTAAAAGTGTATACCATTTGCACCTATTATATGGTTCATATTGTGTCACCTCATTGGCAATCGTAACATTTTTAGTGTTCTGTAACTTTTCAGTAATGTGATTCATAACATTTTCTATGATTCATACCATTTTGCGAGTTTTGTAACTTTTATACTAAAACATCGTAACTTTTATTAATAAAAAAGGTAATCGATTCCCAACTTTTATAGAAGTGTGTATGATACACACCCAAATAGGAGGTGTGTATTGTAGTCTTTCCCCTAAATAGGTACTTTGAAATCAAGATGTTTTTTGCCCAAGGTGTGACTTTAAAAACTCAATATAAGCATTAAAAAAAAAAAACTATTGAGTAGAAAGCTTAAAATGATCTCACTTTCATGAATCAAATAATAAGTTAAAAAAACAAGATAAATATTTTTATCTACATTTATTAAAAACACTCATCGTTAATAATTGTTTTTAAGCAAATAAGTTCAACAAGTTTGTTTATAAGTGGTGACAGATGGGGCCGTATACCCATGCAGTTAATGCTCCGAACACGCCCCATTGACTTGTTTAGCATATAACTTCACCACCACCACCCATTCTCTACAGCTAGGAGGGAGTGATCTGCAGAGAGAGAAAGTGAGACTTGTGTGAAGAGAGAGAGAGAGAGAGAGAGAGAGAGAGAGAGAGAGATGGGGGACGAGAGTGTACGAGAAGGAACTAACAAGTTTCCGGAGAAGCAGCCGTTAGGGACGGAGGCGGCGCAGGTGGTAGGGGAAAAGGACTACTCGGAGCCACCGCCATCGCCGCTGTTCGAGGCGTGGGAGCTAAAGTCCTGGTCGTTTTACAGAGCAGGAATCGCAGAGTTCGTGGCAACTTTTCTGTTTCTATACATCCTAACTTTGACGGTGATGGGCATTCACCGGTCCCCTTCCATGTGCTCGACTGTTGGACTACAAGGTATTGCTTGGGCCACCGGCGGCATGATCTTTGTCCTTGTCTACTGCACCGCCGGCATCTCAGGTTTTTTTCCCCGGCCCCACCTTCTTCCTTCTCTTTCCGTGACATATACATACAAATGAGCATGACTTGTTGTCTTTATAGACTAAAAGATTTTTCCACTTTCATAAATATTTTTATACTTTCTTAAATTCTACGAAAGATTAAATCAAAAAATTAGGAGTATAAGTCAGGAAAGGCTTACAAACTTAGTTCAATTCTCTGGCATTAAAATACAAACTGTCTTAAATATCACATGTGCAAATACAAATAATAATTAATTGCGTGCAGTTATCATCCAACTGTTGTTGGTCTCAAAACCCTAGACAAGTATCAACCAATAAATCCAAAAAATTGGTTTTTTGGTTTTTTTCGTTTTGTCCGTATTCAAAAAAAATTTGCATTTTTTAGTTTTTGGTCGATTTTTTGTAGTTTCTTGGCTTGTCTCGACGAGAGAAATCTAACAAGTATAAAATTATAAGCCAAACTTAAAGTTTTGTGAATAAATACGAAAAATAATCCAAAAAATTCTAGATTTGAATTCCTTAATTCCCATTATGGAGAGTTGCTCATTTTAATTATGTGCAAAAGGGTCATATGGATTACCTTTTTACCTTTTAATCACAATTTTACACTTACTCTCCTCCCACCTCCCACCTCCCACTTTCCACCTCTACTTCTAGTTGGCGATTTTTCTGGCCAGCGAAATTTCGTGAGCTTCGAACATGTGAAATTTGATTGGGTTTGAGCTTGTAAATTTCACTTAGCTTTCAGCTTATGAATTTCATTTGGTTTGACCTCGTGAATTTCATTGGCTTTGGACTCATGAATTTCATTGGATTTCCAAAAACAACCACGTAATGAATTTGATTAGCTCCGAGCTCGTGAATTTCCATGGTTTTGAGTTCGTGAATTTTATTAGCTTTGAACTCGTGCATTTCGGCCTCTTATTATAGAATTATGGATCAATTTCTTTGTTTTTCTCATAGAAGAGTTTGGTACTTCAATCATACAAAGATTACATGGTAATTAAATCCATCACTTTACAAATGCAAAAAGTTACCGTTAATCTAGGCTTGATTACCTGACCCAATGGCCCAAATGCAAAACAACAACAGAGGGGAAAGCAGAAGAAAACCAAATACTCTCCCAAATCACCACGATCAGAAATCACAGCCGTAAAAATCACATACAAATCCTAATTCGGAAATCCCTAAAATCCTCAAAACCCCAATGGCAGAAAATGTTACTGATAAATTGGTGTTAAATTTTTCATTAAACCTTTAGCTTGGCCAAGACCTCGGGAACGACTAGTGCAGCTTTTAAAGACGACGAACATGAGCATTGACCAGCGATGTGTTCTCATTCTCGTCTATTGTGTGAGGACGAAAGCTTCATGTAGGCTTCAATTCGTCTGCACCAGAGATGACAAACTTTGAGAGGGAACCGTCCAATTAGAGCGATGAGTCTCTTCAGTCTTCTCTCGGCGTAATAAATAAGCTCAACGGTACTTTTGGTACAAAATTAGCTGTATCCTTAACTCCCATCGTCCCATATTTGTTGACACGTCATTCAACATAAATTGAGCAAAAATGATAGGTACACATCCATTTTAACCACTCCCCACCACACCTTCTCTCACATGTGTGGGGAGTGGTTGAGAGGGTGTGTACCTATTACTAGGGTAACAAATTACTCCCATCGTCCCATATTTGTTGTTCATTTTTACTATTCACTACATCTAAAAAAATTAGTTATATTTTTGAATGCCTAATGTTATATATATATTCAATATGGATCTTGTTTGATTGTTCTAGATGAGTACTATTTAACAAAGTTTTCAAAATTGTAAAAATTATTATAGATTAAAAGATATAAGTAATTGAAAAATGGAACACATACGTAAAATGGGCAAAAAATTCAAGACGGAGGGAGTAATTTGAAAGAGAGCGTATGTAGAAATAGATATTATCAGTGATGACGCCATGTTGAGAACAGTATGTGCCGGAGCTAGAAATTTCATTAAGGGGCACTTTTTTACGGGAATTAAAAAAAAACACAATATAATACAATAAAGAAATACTATGTTCAAAAATTCAAAAATATCAATTCTCTTTCGCAAAAAATATAGAAGAATAAGGGGACTAGCGCAAGCTACCATGAGACAACAGATCTTCTTTCCAATGAGACTCGATTCCAATTCCTTAAACTGCGTAACATTATCTTGTCATATAATGTGATGTGCTTTCAATGCCAATAAAGAAAGGCACTTCGAACATTTCTTCTGTATCGGTGTAAAAGAAATGCAGGGAATAAATATCCAAGGCCATAGAAGAATTTAAGGTACAAATGAACCCACTAGAATTTAATTTTGAATCCACTTGTAACCAACACACTAAATTATCAATTCCCTCATAAAAAGGAAACCCACCGCTTACAAAGTTGCCGTCCAATTAATGAGAATAAGTTATTTCCGGATGGGGTTTCGGCCACTGCCCATTTGTGGTTCTACTGTGTACTTGTTTCGATAATCTGAACCGTTTATCTTGTAGATCATGTAAAATAGTGTATTCTACTATTCTCCCAATGCTTAATCGGACATTAATAGACATATCAAAAATTGAATTTTGATTCATAAAACGGACGACTTGGATTTTGTCAACAGTTTTAAGCTAAAATGACAAGGCCATGACCATCTATTTTGTAAACCAAAATTCGATTTTTGATATATATATATTGATGTCCAATCAAACTGATTTTTTTTGCGTACGTACACAACTCTGCGTGCGCTACAAGTTAAATGGTTCAGATAATCAAAAGAAATGCATGGTGATGCCCACAATGGGTACATCAGGAAGTAACTATCAAGCTACTGCGCACGCTCTCTCTCTTTCATCAACACCACAAAGTAAGGAATATCTCCCTCTTCTTTGGGGACATCGGTTATATATATATATATAGAGTCAGGATCCAGTCAGGACTCCCTGACCAAACTTTACGTCCACACCACCCCCTTCCCGGCCAAATGGCCGGAATCCGAACCGTTCAATGTGTTTAGAAGGTGTTTTTAAGGGCTCACGCGAGAAATTAACAAAAAAAATTGACCGGGAAGGGCTTGATCCAAGCAGTTTTTCATAAAAACTCGGATCAAACCATTTCCGGTCATTTTTTTGCTGATTTCTCGCTTGAACCCTTAAAAACACCTTCTAAACACATTGGACAGTTCGGATCATGAAAATTTGATTAGGAAATGAAGGTTTGGACGTAAGGTGTGGATATAAGGGTGTGGACTGGATCCTTGTTGTATATATATATATATATACAGTCCACTTCACATCCAAACTACCTTAACTTATTAAGTTACGGACCTAGGGGTATTTTCGACTTTCCGGACCAAATTTCGACGATCCGAACCGTTAGATGTGTTTAAAAGGTGTTTTCAAGGTCCAACGCGAAGATTTGGCAAAAAAAAATACCCGGAAGGGCTTGATCGGGCCAGCACAAAAACTGGCCCGATCAAGCCCTTCCGGGTATTTTTTTTTGCCAAATCTTCGCGTTGGACCTTAAAATCACGTTTTAAACATATCTAACGGTTCGGATCGTCAAAATTTGGTCCAGAAAGTGGAGGTCCGTAACTTAATAAAATGCGGGAGTTTGGATAGGAAGTGTGGTGTATATATATATATATTGATGTCCAATCAAACTGAATTTTTTGCGTACGTACACAACTCTGCGGGCACTACAAGTTAAATGGTTCAGATAATCAAAAGAAATGCATGGTGATGCCCACAATGGGTACATCAGGAAGTAACTATCAAGCTACTGTGCGCTCTCTCTCTCTCTCTCTCTTTCATCAACTCCACAAAGTAAGTGATTAATTTTATAGATCAATAAATAATCATTAGCTATTGAGGGGGTTCACTTCAATGGACTAGGTAAATTTTATTATTTGAAAAAAAATAATTTTGAACCAAGCGGTTTAAACCTTGAAAAACAGAATTTTTTTTGAAAACTAAAAATTAAGTCCAAAAAATTTATGACTCTATAAATAGGTAGCCAAACTTATAGAGTGAGCTATTGAGCTATAAGATTATAGGCCAATTTAATGAGTCCATTGGAGTCAATTTTTGCACACTCACTTGCTAAAATTTTAGCTATTGACCCGAACGAGTGATTTATAGGGTCCATTGGAGATGCTCTTAGTGGTTAATATTATGAGGGGGACATCGTAAGAAAAGTGAGCTACGCCGTCTGTCATTTTTTGTTACGCCTTCTTACGGTTAATGTTATGCCATTGAGTGGTTAATCTTATGTCACCATCTGTGGATTTTTCTTACGCATTGGTTACGACATTTAGTGGTTAACATTATGTCATTTAGCAGTTAATGTTATACGGGGGACACAATATCCCGACAAGACGGGGGATATGACAATGAGGCTTAACGACTCAAAGTATGTAGTTGTAGAAGTGCATGTAGTTGGGTATTTTGTTGTTGAGACTAAAAAGATACTCCCTCCGACCCTTTTTAAATGTGTTGCTTCGTAAATCCAACTTATTAAAGAAACGTCATCATTACACATTTCACATCAACTTTTTCCTCCACTTTACACTATTCACATTACTTTTACCTCTACTTTCCAAAATTATCCTTCACTTTTACCCATTAACTCTTTACCCACTAACTTTTCAAAAGGGCAAAATGATAATTGTACAAACTTTTACCCATTAACTTTTCAAACCACACATTTATTTAGGGACAGCCCAAAATGGAAAGTTAAACACTTAAAAAGGGACGGAGGGAGTATTAGTAAATGTTTTTGGGTATCTTCTAGTTATTAATGGAAAAGTTCAGTTCAACTCTTAATATGTCATTTATTAGAAAAATATTAAATTAATTCATTAATATAGATGTTGTTTTTTGAGATTATCGTTTATTCTAGGGGGTGTTCCACTAACAAAAAACTGTTTTTTTCAAAAACCGAGACAGGTCATTCTCTCACAATACATCACATAAAAAACCGTGAAAAGTTTGTTTTTAAAAAAATCCACCTTAGTGGATAAGTTCATGAACGATACCATGCCCATATACTCATGGAGTTGCCACTGAATGTTAACAAGGGTGGCAGTACTGGTCCTAAGGGCAAGGCCCAACCACAGAAGTCTCGGGCCTTCGAAAAGGCCCAATTTTGGGGGCCTCCAAGTACTAATAGTTGTTATACTAGGTTAGGAATAAAAATGTCAAAAACCCAATTTACTTAGGCCCCAAAACTACCACCCAATTTACTTAGGGCCATATTAAGTTGAGCCAAATTGTAATTTGGAAGCCCAATATTGGGTGTTTTCAAAGATAAAAGGAAAAAAAAAAAAAAACAGATTTTAAAATCCATTTTGGAAAAAAAACAATTCCTTGTCTTTCTTCCCCAAAAAGATTTTTTGGGCATTTCTATCTCTTGAAATTATAGCACATTTAAATGTGAAAGACTTCAAATTGATGATTTAGTTTGGGCATCGAGAAACTCAGGGGCAGCCCTGAATTAAGGTGGCTCAATATTTAAACTAAAAATCAAAAACAAAAACGGAAGAAAGAAAAAGAGAGAACGTTTGTTGGGCTATGATATACACAAGACAAAATAGGGAACCCTAATAAGCCCAAAGGTTAATGGGCCGGTGGTAATTGCCTTAATCATATTGCTTGACGCCTCGATATTGACCCAAAAAATAGAGTTTCATATGTGCCCGCCACATACGAGTCATTAGTCAATGAGTGGGTTATTTTTTCCCGGTTTAAGGGTCCAGCACCCAAACAGGGACGGAGTCAGGATTTTGCCGTAGGGGGATGGATATACACAATAAAAAAATTAAAATTAAGACAATGATATGAATTTTTACTAACTCAAAAAAAAAATATATATACAAAATAATACCAATACATATGAAACTAAACATGTTTCTAATATCAACTTAGATTGCAAAATGTACTATTAACATTTCTAATCCTATCTAGTGTCTACTCAGGCATCTTGAATTGTGTTCAACACTCTTTCTTGTTATTAAAAGCATCAATGAAAGAGCAATATTTTTCTCAATATAAGTGATCAAGAAATTTATTAAATAATCGTCCTGCATCCTGTTGCGACGAAATCTTTATCTTCACACATTTCATAGCAGAAATCGTCCTGCATCCTGTTGCGACGAAATCTTTATCTTCACACATTTCATAGCAGAAAATGCACGTTCAGTTGTAGCCGTTGAAACATGTTAAGTTAATATAAGCCGAATCAAATTATCGAAAAGATGATATATCGTGTACTTTCTTGTCTTCGCCAACACTTCACTCAACTTTGAAATCGTTGACAAATTTTGGAACTCAGGACGCCTAGAGACATCAAGCTTATAATTTTGCAATTGATAGCTCAAGTGGTACTTTTCTTGCTCAATGAAATCCATTGGATAATATTTCTCTGCAAATTTGCAAGTATCTTCAATGTTGAATGATCTGAAGCCATCACGAGGATCTAGAAATGTACTGAGAATAAGCAACTCCATTGTTCAATTTTTGCAATTGAGAATCGACTGTTTTGGGAGCCCCTAATTTCTTTTGCTCTTTTCTTTTTCATTCACTTTGATGTCCATAGACCACGTTAAAGAGTTTTGGACTTCCGAAATTTTAGTGAGCCTTAGTTTTTAAAAGTGAACGGGCCTTGAGTCCCTGAAGTGAGTTGGGTTATAATTTTTGGGGTTGTTTTGTTTAAAAGAATTGTAATTACCTCATTAAAACCAATTTTAGTACACAATTGTTTCATAGCTTGATAAATATTAAAGCTGTTCATATTATTTTTTTCAACGAAAAACGGAGGTGGGACTGAACTATATAGTTTGATGATAAATAATTTTTTTTCTAATATAATAGCTAGTACGAATTTTTTAAGACGTAGGAGGCGTGACTGCCCCTACTAGCCCCCCTGGCACCATCCTTGCACCCAAAGTTATCTATTTAGTCGAATTCATCGCAACCTGGCTAGGGCTGGAACACCCAATTTCTCAAGATTCAACACCCTTTTTGCAAAATTTGTTCACTAAAGTTAATCATAACCAATGCAATACGTATCGTTTTGCATCACAATTATCCCAGCCCCGTAGGTCGATCACCGTCAACATCTACCTCAAGATTAGAATCCTAGGATTCGCAAGATTAGAATTTACCAACTCTATAATTGACCTGTGATTCAAAAACTTGTCTGAGTTGTAAGGACCCGGATTTGCAACTGCCTTTAAATAAAAGTAACAATAATTTGGTCATACATTCGCAAACTTAAAAACAAGATGCATGGTATACAATTGGAACAAAAAACAAATTAGACTATACATATAACTCGATCGGTCTAAATTCCAAATGTCAATCCCTTCCTACCTCCCTCCCTCCTGAAGTTAATACTAATAACCATGGCATACTTATGATTAGGCATCATATATAATTATCTCTGCCCCCCAAAGTCACCCTCAACATACACCTCAAAACCTTGAATTATCCCAAAAGATTATCTATTATACCTGAGGGTCCGCTACGTTGGAATTACTTAGAGCATCCCCATTTGGCTTAACAATTTAGCTTTTAAGTTAAATTGAGTAGCCAAACCCCCCAAATCCCTCAAAAATCAGGCTTCCTATTTTACCTCACCAAATTGTTTTTGCTAAAGTACCGCACCAAATTTGGTGCGGTACTGTTCACACACCAAACATTTTTTTATTGTTTTCGGTTGAGTGGTGCGTCAGGGAAAAAGGGCTGATTTTCGGTTGAGTGGGCCACGTGTGTGGGGAGCAGGGGTGGGGAGGGGGTAATGGCTGAAGGGGTGGGTGGGGGTGTGACATGTGGCCCACTACTCCTCTATTTTGCACCGAAATGTTAATGGTTTTGAGGGAGATTTTTTTTTTTTTATAGATTTGAGGGGAATAGTTTAATATAGTAAAGTTAGGATAGAGAGTCTGATTTTTTGAGTTTTTGATAAAGTGGCTTGCTAAATTGTAAAAGGTGTTTTTGTGGTTAAATTTGGTGTTTTTTTTGGTGATCCTGATGATGATGCTCTTAGAATTCACCAACCACGTAACCAATCCGTGATTATAAACCCTGTCTAGATTTTTTTTGAAAGACACAAAACTTTATTAATCTTTGAATATAACAAAGATTAAAAGGGAACGAGAAAAAAAAACTCACACCCCGTTGGCAAGATACCAACAACACCCAAATGACCAAAGTCCACACCGGAAGGTCTAAGTCCAAAAACGGACCCTACCCAAATCAAACAAATGAAGCTCAAACATCAATGGCCCAAGCCTAAGAATAGGCATAACCCGATGAAACAGTGAAGCCCAAAAATAAGAGGCCCAAACCTAGCCAAGGAAACCCTAAACCTCAAACAACTGTCGCCCTCACCATCACCGTCGACCAGAAATCCGCTACAGAGCGCAACCAACAACCCAACATCAGCCAACTCCTGGCCGTTAAGCAAAACCGATCCTCCCAACAGAAAAACCGACGGAGAGACAATGCCAAAGCCGAGAAGGAGGAGGAGCACCACAGCAGATCAACGCCCCAAGCCGCCATTGCCGTTAAGTCCAAAACCAGTGAAACCGGCGAAGACCAAGAGAGCAGGAGACGGACAACAAAGAGCACGGACCGGAGAGAGACCAAGGGAACCCAGCACCTCCAACGAGCCACAACCCAAGAGAGTGATGACCCACGCTGTCGCGAAGCGGCTGAATACCGTAGCGCAGGCCCGCCGATAAACCAAAGCACACCGCCGCTTGCCGCCACCAACAACCACCAGATCCAACCGCCTCACACCTGCTAAAAAAAAAAGAAAAAAAACCGAGAGGAGGAGAGGAGAGAGAGGAAAGGGAGAGAGGAGGGGAGAGGATGGAGCCCGGGGGGAGGAGGAGAAGGCCGCTCCCCCCCAGGCGGCAGCTGAAGCCCTAGAAGGAAGGGAGATGGAGAGTTTTAGAGAGAGACGCTATAAACCCTGTCTAGATTAATGTACGAAACAAGTCAATGCAATCTTAATTGGAACAAGAATATTACGTAGATTATGTTAAATCATGCTATAATTTCCATACCAATCTATAATTTTTGTTGAACAATTTCAATGGCGACTATAACTTAACAAATTCACTTAACAAATTCATGTTAACATACTAACAACCAAGCTACCACTAGGAACGAATCAAGGCCTAAAACGTAAAAGACATGAGTTTTAAGGCTTAAGTTTTTTATTCAGAAAAAAGACAGATTATGAAATCCATACTTATATCCAATTTTTGTAAGTTGTACAAATGTTTCAAGCATCATTTAATCATTATACACACACACACACACAAAACACTACATAAGACATGAGAGGGGATTTGGGTAGGTTGAATCTACCTCTCTGCTGAAGTTCTAGAGGCGATATGGAGGAATTGGTGGAGGAGATGGTGGTTCGATCACGCGGCAACATAGCTCCGTCGATGCCGGCTCAGGACTGTTTTCTGGGCTGTTTGGTACAGTTTTTCTGTGGTGGGGAATGGATGATGAATGATGTTGATGATGATGAGGATGAGGATGGTGGTGAGGTGTAGGTGATTATTTTCTTAGTTTTGGTTTACTTCCCTATCTCTCTGCTACAGCAAAGAAGGACGGAGGGAATGGATTAAAGAGAATAGTATTTCACACACATAAATTATAAAAGGAAAATGTTAGTTAAATGATAACTACCTAAAATGCAAAAATCAAATCATTAAATTGTTTAATGAATTAGGATTGTTAGGTAGGTTTCTACTTTACATTATAAATAGGAACCTCTTCCCTTATACGTTGAGCCATTTGCATCATTTTTAATAATAATGTAAGCCTTCTGACTAGCTATCATATATAGTACCAAATTACCACCGAGGTGGTAGTTCAAGTGGATGGAGCAGCTAACAAAAGGTTGCTCCTCTTCCTTGAGTTCGATACTTGGAATCAGATGGTTGGGAGAGAAGGTTTTACGTACTACTTAACTTGCATTTTGGTGGGGGCTCGGTGACGGGGCCCTGTGACGATCGAATCAATATTTCATCCCCAGCCGTGTCAACTATTTAAATCCAAACATTTAGGTTGAGCGCATTCTCCAATCGATTAAGGAGTCGTTACATTGGTTTAATCCAACCCACCCTTTTCATTGGAGAAAAAGCTTATTCTTCAAAAAATTAATTCAAATTCATACTTGGATCGTGGAAAAGTAAATGATTAGTTTACTAGGGCATCATTAGTTTAGTTTAGTGGGGGATGTGCAACCTAAGCTCATCAAGCATACAGCATAGGTAGTCCCAATAATACGCATATAAAACTGGATCATACATATTTAACTACCATATTAGTATTAATTTATACATTGGCGGCAGTATTATATCCAGATAAACAGAGGGTGGCTGATTTTTTTAGTAAGTGTTTTTGGATTATTTGTCAGATACCTAGTGCCCAAATATTTATTTTGTACGCAGATAAGTACTTAATTAATAATCTATTTATGCTAATTATTTCAGTGTTGCACAGAAACTATGAGTAATTAGCAACAATTTTACAGTTTTAATTCACTGGTAGATTAGTCTCTAAGGTGATCGAGAGAACTTCATTCTTTAGTTAGCATAACATTCTTGACCACTACCAAATGAAATTTGAGGAATAAACCCTTAGAACATATATCAAGGGTTGGTGACTATTTGGTTTTCAAGGGGAGGTTTGATGTTCGATATCCAGTTGTAATCTAGCTCTTAGAATATCTCATTGACACAACACGTGACATAGAAAAAATGAAAAACAAAGTTTGAACTAGATAACTTTGACATACGGAAATACAAAAGAATAAAAAAAATTCACGATTGTCTACCTAAATTTATTACTGTGGAGCCCTCTTTCTCTGGAAGTCCCTCCTGGCGATGATCAACGACGGAGATGGTGTCTTCACTCTCAAGTACTTGTGCCTAGACCTGCACACTCAACGCACCGTTAGCACCGGACTGGACCGTTGAGCCCAGAACGGTTCTCCGACGGTCAAGTTAGTGAACGGAGAAGACAAAGAGTAGATCTAGGATTTCGAAGGGAGAGTTATGCGTACCTTTTCTAGGTGATGAAGTTATCCTTTTATAGGTGAGCCCTGGCTTGGCCTCCAAGCACAGCTGTGCTCGTCACGTGACTTAACCGCTCGGATGACGTCATAGTGACGAGCCCGAAAGAATATTCTGAGGGCAAATGCCTCCAGTAAGAACGTGACACGTGTCGTAACCGTTCGGATGACGTCACTCGTCATGATCACAGTTTGTTACGGGCACATGCCGCATTAACTGCTCTGCTGACTCAGCATTCAGCCTTTTGGAACATTCTCGAATCATAGAGTTGGTTTAGGTCATCCCTCGGGTACGCCCCGAGTTCTTTTGATATCAACCCTAAAAGATCATTAACAAGTCAAATGTATGATAGCTTTCGGCACTTTACCGAGACAGTGGCCGAAGCCCCACTCTGCTTCTCTCAAACAAGTTGAATCATTTATCCGAAGAGTCCCTCAATGTTAATACTAACAAGGAGGTGTCTCTAGAAAAATGACTAAGGTGCTCGGTATATCCGGACCCCTACAATTATCTTAATGTACTCGCAATAACCTTAGGCCCATTCCATGTCTACTTCGTGGAAGTTTGTATTCTATTCTGCTAATTCTATTTCTATACTACGTAAGTAGAAAGGCTTTTGGAAGGGTCGGTACCTCCCTCGTGTGGTCTCTTTTCCTCGTCCCGTGCCTAGTGAAACTCTTATCAACTGCTTACGCAATTGGTGCTACTTGAAGAATATGATCCTGGAACTTGATATGAATATGAGCGATCTGGATCCACATCTGCACTTTCACATGGAGCTGCTGGCTCTATTTCGATCTGAAAATCTACAAAAATTTTATCAACCCCTACTACTATGAAATTGTTTGTGCTTATGCAAGTTGTTAACAAAGACTTGAAATTGTTAATACAGTACCAAGTGTCAATAAAATTACACGTGTGTGGACGTCCTTTTCCCATGTGAAAATTGCCGTGAAAATCCAACGGATTGATGTCAGTATATGTTTTTCCACGTAGGGGGCCGGTGGGAGTGGGCCACATCTACAGTCTACACCCACCTCAGCCTCTAGAAAAATTACACGTGTGTGGACGTCCTTTTCCCATATCAGATGCCACTACATGAAAAACAACCAAACCGACCCATAACAACGTGATTTTCACGAAATGCACGTTGTGTTTGGTTGGGTTTCTAAGAACCCGGTTTTAAAAACCTTTGCTGGTACTTTGAAAACCTTTGTCCAAAGCCGGTTGTACATGGCCCCCCCTACTGCTACAGTGGTACTTTTTTTCAGGGTGTTTTTTTTCAACTATCCTATAGTTACCGATGATTCACACATAAATGGGATAAAGGCGGTGCTTTTGCGTCCCATACGAATAATCCAAGCCGTTCATTCATCTTAAAATAATTTTTTGAGTGCCAAATACGAAAATCAGGTCAATCCAACGCGTGTAAGTATTTGATCCGAAAATCCCTTGTTTCATTCAAAATGATTTTGAATGAAACAAGGGATTTTCGGATCAACTACTTACGCGCGTCGGATTGAGCTAATTTTTCACAGAGCCACTCAAAAAATTGTTTTAAGATAAATGAACGGATCAGATTATTCGTGTAGAATCCAAAAATGGGTCCCACACGCCGTCGGTACTCTATTTGTGCATAAGGCACCGGTACTTAAGATTTTACTGGAAGTTGTGAATGAGGACATGGTCCTCTATTATGCAACGCCTTTTTGTCTTACTTTTCTGACACTATGGTATACTGTACAAATCAGGTCTGGGAAACCAAACAAGGTTTCACAAAAAGGGTCTCAAAACCGGGTTTTGGGAACCTAAACAAACAAGGCCGCATGTACTACAAAGACGAAAAATTTATTACTGGACTGGGAAAAATGAGAAAATTTAGGGTGTCGGTCGATGTAGCAGTACGCATCTCGGTTGGTTAAAGGTGTTTGGACGATCCAAATTTTAAAGAAAGAAAGAAGATAGAGTGGAATGATTGAGAGAAATTTGGACCGTTCAATACCTTCCAACGACCGAGATGTGCTCGACTCCACGTATACCCTAGGTTTCCTAATTAGGAAGAATTCTGGAGAGCCAATTGAAAAAACCTAAACCTATTGGTCGGTAACAGGATAACAAAATTAAAACTCACTCACATACGTCACTAGGTCCCACCACTCCGTTCAAACCTCTCCATAAACTTCTGTATATAATTTAGCCACTCCCCCCAACTCACTCCATCACACTTTCACAGCACTGCTAGCTCTAGAGAGAAGACGATCGAAGTGAGATTTCCGTAGTAGTAGTGTCAGAGAGAGATGGAGGGGAAGGAGGAGGATGTAAGAGAAGGAGTGAACAAGTTTCCGGAGCAGCAGGCGATAGGGACGGCGGCGCAGGGTGGCGACAAGGACTACAGGGAGCCGCCGCCAGCGCCGCTGTTCGAGCCGGGTGAGCTAACCTCATGGTCCTTCTATAGAGCAGGAATCGCAGAGTTTATTGCGACTTTTCTTTTCCTCTACATCACAGTTTTGACGGTGATGGGAGTTGTTCAGGCCCCAAACAAGTGCTCCACGGTTGGAATTCAGGGTATTGCTTGGGCCTTCGGTGGCATGATCTTTGCCCTTGTCTATTGCACTGCCGGCATCTCAGGTTTCCCCACCTTCTTAATTCCCTCTTATTTCTGTGCTGCAGAGATCTCTCACCTTAGTCACATAATCTTTCCACCCTATCCTGGGATGATTATTTTTTCAAAAATACTTAGTAGGGCAAGCCTATTTAATTCATAGGATTTTTTTTAAATATTACAGTAGAGGTTTTTGGTTTTTTTTTTTCCCCTTGTAGAGGCGACCGCCCCTACTGTGGCTCCATTCCTACCCGCATCTCAATCCTCGTTATCCGCTAGCATCTCAATCCTCGCTTTATGAATTCTAGTAGATTAGTATAACTTTTAAGTACAATTTCATGTTTGCGCTCCACACGCACGTATATTATGTGAATCAGTTCTCATGACGCTGGTGTTTGTGTTTATGTGAATTAGTATAACTTTTGAAGTACGAGTAGTCTGAGACTCGGCTCGGTTTGTTTGCACCAATACAAACTAATGACAATTTTTTCCTGCTTGATTATTTATAATTTGTTGTTCTAATGCACACTTTCAACAAGAAAATCGTGCCTCAATATGATAGAATTTCGAGCCTTACAGTCGCTCCTGAAAATATATTAAAACACGAAACATAAATTCCTAGAAAAATATTTAGGCGTGGATTATTTTTTGTGCAGGGGGGCATATTAATCCGGCGGTGACATTTGGGCTACTACTAGCGAGGAAGCTGTCATTGACGAGGGCAATTTTCTACATGGTGATGCAGTGCCTCGGAGCAATTTGCGGAGCTGGTGTAGTAAAAGGGTTCGAAGGTAGCAGCCGGTTCGAGTTACTTGGTGGTGGAGCCAACTCCGTGGCACATGGGTACACCAAGGGCGATGGCCTTGGTGCTGAAATCGTCGGCACATTCGTGCTTGTCTACACAGTTTTCTCTGCCACTGATGCCAAGCGTAGCGCCAGAGATTCCCACGTTCCAGTAAGCACAATTGCTTCCCTTTCTTCGTAGTTTCTTTCTGCATATACTTAGTTGTACATTCCATGAGATTGTGTGGTATTGGATTGTCCCGGATCACTGAATAATTAGACCTGTATTTCGTGTGTTGATTTGGGTGTTTAGATTTTGGCTCCGTTGCCGATTGGGTTTGCGGTATTTTTGGTGCATTTGGCGACGATTCCGATTACGGGGACTGGTATTAACCCAGCTAGGAGTCTTGGTGCAGCAATCGTCTTCAACCAGGCCCATGCTTGGGATGACCAAGTAAGTGCTTTCGTATGACTTATTTTCATTTTTATGGAAAATAATTTAGTTTTGCATTTGAGTTCTTAAAGTTATTTGTTCATCTCGGCGAAAGAAAATTCATTAGTGAAGAATTATAATAACTAGCTATAAAAGGTTCACCAAAAAAAAAAAAATCATAAAATCTGTTATTTATTTATTTTCTTTTATTTTATAGGGATAGTATAGAAATGTATTTCGTGTTTTTCTCACAAGGTTCGTTTTACAATAAATTTATACAGTTAAAATTTCGAATACCATGAGCCCCACATCGCACAAAATAAATCATAAAATCTGCAGCCAACTGGCTTTTACTAGGTGTTTACTTAAGTACTATTTTAATGGAGATGGGGTTGTGAATGCAGTGGATTTTCTGGGTGGGGCCATTTATTGGGGCAGCACTCGCAGCTCTCTACCACCAGGTTGTGATCAGAGCCATCCCCTTCAAATCCAAGTGATCATCATCTTCGAGAGTCCGATTACCAGTGCTGTGGTGATTTATTTGCGACCGTTGATTCTCCGTTTCTCTTGTTTGTTTGATGTTTTTTACTGTTTTGATGTATGTAACGTATGCGTTGGAGAGATGTACTGTATAAAAAATGTAAGCAATTTCTTGTGTGCTTTTGCTTCCTATACATATAAGTCCAATGGGGGATGCCTAATGTATGGGCCCCAATCAGAACTTGGTGCTGTTTGTCGGATCATTATAAACGTGTGAAATATAAATTTGGTCACAAAAACAAATGGTAGTTACCGACCAAACTGGCTCTTGGCCACTATTTCTCTCTTCCATGATTTTGACATGCGTTTGTCTCTTTGCAACTTTTTGGGTCCGAAAGAAATGCTGGATTGTTTGTTCACGTCTGTCTGAACATGTGATACTCTTATCAAATTGCATTCGGGACCATTTGTAACATCCAAGAAAGTGACAATCTTGTTTTATTTTGGAGAGATGTCTAATCAACATGTCGATTGAAAACTATTAGTACATAGTAGATAACACTTCGTTATCGCCCCTTTTTTTTTTTTTTCTTTCTTTCTTTCTCTCTCTCTCACCTCCTCTCCATTCACCAGCACTTCCCGAGCTACCTCTCATCAAATGGAGTTGAACAATCATTC
>CM029280.1:20704915-20724079 GCA_016920895.1 Vaccinium myrtillus | reverse complement strand
GAATGATTGTTCAACTCCATTTGATGAGAGGTAGCTCGGGAAGTGCTGGTGAATGGAGAGGAGGTGAGAGAGAGAGAAAGAAAAAAAAAAAAAAAAAAAAGGGGCGATAACGAAGTGTTATCTACTATGTACTAATAGTTTTCAATCGACATGTTGATTAGACATCTCTCCAAAATAAAACAAGATTGTCACTTTCTTGGATGTTACAAATGGTCCCGAATGCAATTTGATAAGAGTATCACATGTTCAGACAGACGTGAACAAACAATCCAGCATTTCTTTCGGACCCAAAAAGTTGCAAAGAGACAAACGCATGTCAAAATCATGGAAGAGAGAAATAGTGGCCAAGAGCCAGTTTGGTCGGTAACTACCATTTGTTTTTGTGACCAAATTTATATTTCACACGTTTATAATGATCCGACAAACAGCACCAAGTTCTGATTGGGGCCCATACATTAGGCATCCCCCATTGGACTTATATGTATAGGAAGCAAAAGCACACAAGAAATTGCTTACATTTTTTATACAGTACATCTCTCCAACGCATACGTTACATACATCACAGTAAAAAACATCAAACAAACAAGAGAAACGGAGAATCAACGGTCGCAAATAAATCACCACAGCACTGGTAATCGGACTCTCGAAGATGATGATCACTTGGATTTGAAGGGGATGGCTCTGATCACAACCTGGTGGTAGAGAGCTGCGAGTGCTGCCCCAATAAATGGCCCCACCCAGAAAATCCACTGCATTCACAACCCCATCTCCATTAAAATAGTACTCAAGTAAACACCTAGTAAAAGCCAGTTGGCTGCAGATTTTATGATTTATTTTGTGCGATGTGGGGCTCATGGTACTCGAAACTTTAACTGTATAAATTTATTGTAAAACGAACCTATGTGAGAAAAACACGAAATACATTTCTATACTATCCCTCTAAAATAAAATAAAATAAATTAATAAATAACAGGGGTTTTTGTTTATGGTAAAATGCTTTTGTTTGAAGAAATATATACAACTACAAACTAATATCAATCATGATAAATGCCTTTTTTTCAGATGTGAGTAAAAATGCGAATGATTTGGATATCATACATGGCTTTAAATATTATCTTTACAATTATTTAAAATTTCGAATTACTATTATGTAAATTATATATTTGATTTGACCAATTTTTCTATAAAAAGATATCAAATTTGAACAAAAATTTCAAAATCTGTTTGATTTTTTTTTTTTTTTGGTGAACCTTTTTTAGCTAGTTATTATAATTTTCTTCACTAATGAATTTTCTTTCACCGAGATGAACAAATAACTTTAAGAACTCAAATGCAAAACTAAATTATTTTCCATAAAAATCAAAATAAGTCATACGAAAGCACTTACTTGGTCATCCCAAGCATGGGCCTGGTTGAAGATGATTGCTGCACCAAGACTCCTAGCTGGGTTAATACCAGTCCCCGTAATCGGAATCGTCGCCAAATGCACCAAAAATACCGCAAACCCAATCGGCAACGGAGCCAAAATCTAAACACCCAAATCAACACACGCGCAAAATACAGGTCTAATTATTCAGTGATCGGGACAATCCAATACCACACAATCTCATGGAATGTACAACTAAGTATATGCAGAAAGAAACTACGAAGAAAGGGAAGCAATTGTGCTTACTGGAACGTGGGAATCTCTGGCGCTACGCTTGGCATCAGTGGCAGAGAAAACTGTGTAGACAAGCACGAATGTGCCGACGATTTCAGCACCAAGGCCATCGCCCTTGGTGTACCCATGTGCCACGGAGTTGGCTCCACCACCAAGTAACTCGAACCGGCTGCTACCTTCGAACCCTTTTACTACACCGGCTCCGCAAATTGCTCCGAGGCACTGCATCACCATGTAGAAAATTGCTCTCGTCAATGACAGCTTCCTCGCTAGTAGTAGCCCAAATGTCACCGCCGGATTAATATGCCCCCCTGCACATAAAATAATCCACGCCTAAATATTTTTCCAGGAATTTATGTTTCGTGTTTTAATATATTTTCAGGAGCGACTGTAAGGCTCGAAATTCTATCATATTGAGGCACGATTTTCTTGTTGAAAGTGTGCATTAGAACAACAAATTATAAATAATCAAGCAGGAAAATTTTGTCATTAGTTTGTATTGGTGCAAACAAACCGAGCTGAGTCTCAGACTACTCGTGCTTCAAAAGTTATACTAATTCACATAAACACAAACACCGGCGTCATGAGAACTGATTCACATAATATACGTGCGCGTGGAGCGCAAACATGAAAACGTACTTAAAAGTTATACTAATCTACTAGAATTCATAAAGCGAGGATTGAGATGCTAGCGGATAACGAGGATTGAGATGCGGGCAGGAATGGAGCCAGTAGGGGCGGTCGCCTCTACAAGGAAAAAAAAAAAAAAAACAAAAACCTCTACTGTTATATTAAAAGAAAATCCTATGAATTATATAGGCTTGCCCTACTAAGTATTTTTGAAAAAATAATCATCCCAGGATAGGGTGGAAAGATTATGTGACTAAGGTGAGAGATCTCTGCAGCACAGAAATAAGAGGGAATTAAGAAGGTGGGGAAACCTGAGATGCCGGCAGTGCAATAGACAAGGGCAAAGATCATGCCACCGAAGGCCCAAGCAATACCCTGAATTCCAACCGTGGAGCACTTGTTTGGGGCCTGAACAACTCCCATCACCGTCAAAACTGTGATGTAGAGGAAAAGAAAAGTCGCAATAAACTCTGCGATTCCTGCTCTATAGAAGGACCATGAGGTTAGCTCACCCGGCTCGAACAGCGGCGCTGGCGGCGGCTCCCTGTAGTCCTTGTCGCCACCCTGCGCCGCCGTCCCTATCGCCTGCTGCTCCGGAAACTTGTTCACTCCTTCTCTTACATCCTCCTCCTTCCCCTCCATCTCTCTCTAACACTACTACTACGGAAATCTCACTTCGATCGTCTTCTCTCTAGAGCTAGTAGTGCTGTGAAAGTGTGATGGAGTGAGTTGGGGGGAGTGGCTAAATTATATACAGAAGTTTATGGAGAGGTTTGAACGGAGTGGTGGGACCTAGTGACGTATGTGAGTGAGTTTTAATTTTGTTATCCTGTTACCGACCAATAGGTTTAGGTTTTTTCAATTGGCTCTCCAGAATTCTTCCTAATTAGGAAACCTAGGGTATACGTGGAGTCGAGCACATCTCGGTCGTTGGAAGGTATTGAACGGTCCAAATTTCTCTCAATCATTCCACTCTATCTTCTTTCTTTCTTTAAAATTTGGATCGTCCAAACACCTTTAACCAACCGAGATGCGTACTGCTACATCGACCGACACCCTAAATTTTCTCATTTTTCCCAGTCCAGTAATAAATTTTTCGTCTTTGTAGTACATGCATTTCGTGAAAATCACGTTGTTATGGGTCGGTTTGGTTGTTTTTCATGTAGTGGCATCTGATATGGGAAAAGGACGTCCACACACGTGTAATTTTTCTAGAGGCTGAGGTGGGTGTAGACTGTAGATGTGGCCCACTCCCACCGGCCCCCTACGTGGAAAAACATATACTGACATCAATCCGTTGGATTTTCACGGCAATTTTCATATGGGAAAAGGACGTCCACACACGTGTAATTTTATTGACACTTGGTACTGTATTAACAATTTCAAGTCTTTGTTAACAACTTGCATAAGCACAAACAATTTCATAGTAGTAGGGGTTGATAAAATTTTTGTAGATTTTCAGATCGAAATAGAGCCAGCAGCTCCATGTGAAAGTGCAGATGTGGATCCAGATCGCTCATATTCATATCAAGTTCCAGGATCATATTCTTCAAGTAGCACCAATTGCGTAAGCAGTTGATAAGAGTTTCACTAGGCACGGGACGAGGAAAAGAGACCACACGAGGGAGGTACCGATCGACCCTTCCAAAAGCCTTTCTACTTACGTAGTATAGAAATAGAATTAGCAGAATAGAATACAAACTTCCACGAAGTAGACATGGAATGGGCCTAAGGTTATTGCGAGTACATTAAGATAATTGTAGGGGTCCGGATATACCGAGCACTTTAGTCATTTTTCAGAGACACCTCCTTGTTAGTATTAACATTGAGGGACTCTTCGGATAAATGATTCAACTTGCTTGAGAGAAGCAGAGTGGGGCTTCGGCCACTGTCTCGGTAAAGTGCCGAAAGCTATCATACATTTGACTTGTTAATGATCTTTTAGGGTTGATATCAAAAGAACTCGGGGTGTACCCGAGGGATGACCTAAACCAACTCTATGATTCGAGAATGTTCCAAAAGGCTGAATGCTGAGTCAGCAGAGCAGTTAATGCGGCATGTGCCCGTAACAAACTGTGATCATCACGAGTGACGTCATCCGAACGGTTACGACACGTGTCACGTTCTTACTGGAGGCATTTGCCCGCAGAATATTCTTTCGGGCTCGTCACCATGACGTCATTCGAGCGGTTAAGTCACGTGACGAGCACAGCTGTGCTTGGAGGCCAAGCCAGGGCTCACCTATAAAAGGATAACTTCATCACCTAGAAAAGGTACGCATAACTCTCCCTTCGAAATCCTAGATCTACTCTTTGTCTTCTCCGCCCACTAACTTGACCGTCGAGATCTGACTTAAATCTCAACGGTCCAGTCCGGTGCTAACGGTGCGTTGAGTGTGCAGGTCTAGGCACAAGTACTTGAGAGTGAAGACACCATCTCCGTCGTTGATCATCGCCAGGAGGGACTTCCAGAGAAAGAGGGCTCCACAGTAATAAATTTAGGTAGACAATCGTGAATTTTTTTTATTCTTTTGTATTTCCGTATGTCAAAGTTATCTAGTTCAAACTTTGTTTTTCATTTTTTCTATGTCACGTGTTGTGTCAATGAGATATTCTAAGAGCTAGATTACAACTGGATATCGAACATCAAACCTCCCCTTGAAAACCAAATAGTCACCAACCCTTGATATATGTTAAAAGGGTTTATTCCTCAAATTTCATTTGGTAGTGGTCAAGAATGTTATGCTAACTAAAGAATGAAGTTCTCTCGATCACCTTAGAGACTAATCTACCAGTGAATTAAAACTGTAAAATTGTTGCTAATTACTCATAGTTTCTGTGCAACACTGAAATAATTAGCATAAATAGATTATTAATTAAGTACTTATCTGCGTACAAAATAAATATTTGGGCACTAGGTATCTGACAAATAATCCAAAAACACTTACTAAAAAAATCAGCCACCCTCTGTTTATCTGGATATAATACTGCCGCCAATGTATAAATTAATACTAATATGGTAGTTAAATATGTATGATCCAGTTTTATATGCGTATTATTGGGACTACGTATGCTGTATGCTTGATGAGCTTAGGTTGCACATCCCCCACTAAACTAAACTAATGATGCCCTAGTAAACTAATCATTTACTTTTCCACGATCCAAGTATGAATTTGAATTAATTTTTTGAAGAATAAGCTTTTTCTCCAATGAAAAGGGTGGGCTGGATTAAACCAATGTAACGACTCCTTAATCGATTGGAGAATGCGCTCAACCTAAATGTTTGGATTTAAATAGTTGACACGGCTGGGGATGAAATATTGATTCGTCGCAAGCCCCCGTCACCGAGCCCCCACCAAAATGCAAGTTAAGTAGTACGTAAAACCTTCTCTCCCAACCATATGATTCCAAGTATCGAACTCAAGTCCAGTACTGGAAGAGGAGCAACCTTTTGTTAGCTGCTCCATCCACTTGAACTACCACCTCGGTGGTAATTTGGTACTTTATATGATAGCTAGTGAGAAGGCTTACATTATTATTAAAAATGATGCAAATGGCTCAACGTATAAGGGAAGAGGTTCCTATTTATAATGTAAAGTAGAAACCTACCTAACAATCCTAATTCATTAAACAATTTAATGATTTGATTTTTGCATTTTAGGTAGTTATCATTTAACTAACATTTTCCAGAGATAATTATGATGCCTAATCATAAGTATGCCATGGTTATTATTAACTTCAGGAGGGAGGTTAATTGGAAGGGATTGACATTTGGAATTTAGACCGATCGAGTTATATGTATAGTCTAATTTGTTTTTTGTTCCAATTGTATACCATGCATCTTGTTTTTAAGTTTGTGAATGTATGACAAAATTATTGTTACTTTTATTTAAAGGCAGTTGCAAATCCGGGTCCTTACAACTCAGACAAGTCTTAGGCCATGTTTGATAAGAGAGATAGAGCATGGGATTGGATTACCAATCCTGTGGGTGCATTAATTTTCATGTTTGGTGTGTAATTTGAGGACCGGACTAGCAGTCCAAAGCAATCCCCCATTTTCATGGGATTGGCCAACCCAAGGGGGGTTGGGTATTATGAAATCTCTCCCATGGGATTGTGGAATTGTTGGTGAAGACAAGCCAAGTGCGTTCATGCTTCTTCTACCCAATTCTCTGGTAAATGCTTTCGTGAATTTTCGTGATGCTTTCGTTACTAGTAATGCAAAAACAGTTACTTTTGTTGTTTAATGCTTTTGTGAATTAATGCTTTTTTTCAACATTTTTTGACAACGTCAATTAATGCTTAACATTTTAAAAGACAAAAAAAAAAACCTTATATTATTTTTATCTTTATTAAAACAAAAACCTACGGTTCATATTTTAAATCTTTCTGATTTCTCGTGCTGACATGAACCAATACTACTCCAAAAAAAATATTAGCTTCTAACTAGCAAAACTAAAACGGAAAAAAATTGATAGACTTAAAATAACCCGGTTCAAATTTTTTTGTATTGTTTCATCATTACCTTGGATGCTTTTATCTAGAAATGACTAGAAAACGTGGCTCAAAGAAATCTTCATTGGAAATCTGAAAAAAAATTGTAAATTTTCATTTGAAATCTAAAAAAAGAAAAAAAAGACATGAAAACATGTTGTTGAGCTACTGATGAAAAATGGTGTTTCCAAATAAGGGTAGAATTGGAATCAAATTATTTTTACTCAATCTTATCCTAAGCAAAACAAACATGTTATTAGTAATCCCATGATCTAATCCTGTGCAAAACAAACATGAGGGAAAGATTCATCTCCTCATTAATAATCCCATCACATTATCAATCTCAATCCCAATCTCATCTCATTTCCAATCCCTCCAAAATGAAACCTCGTATCAAACGGGGCCTTAGAATCACAGGTCAATTATAGAGTTGGTAAATTCTAATCTAGCGAATCCTAGGATTTAATGTATAATTGGATTACTCAAGGTTTTGAGGTAGATGTTGACGGTGATCGACCTACGGGGCTGGGATAATTGTGATGCAAAAAGATACGTATTGCATTGGTTATGATCAACTTTAGTGAACAAATTTTGCAAAAAGGGTGTTGAATCTTGAGAAATTGGGTGTTCCAGCCCTGGCCAGTAGCCAGGTTGCGATGAATTTGACTAAATAGATAACTTTGGGTGCAAGGTGCAAGGATGGAGTCGGGGGGCTAGTAGGGGCAGTCCCCCACCACCACCACCACCACCACCACCCCCCCTCCGGGTCTTAAAAAATTCGTACTATTATATTAGAAAAATATATATATATCATCAAACTCTATAGTTCCGTCAACCCTCCGTTTTTCGTTAAAAAAAATAATATGAACAGCTTTAATATTTATCAAGCTATGAAACAATTGTGTACTAAAATTGGTTTTAATGAAGTAATTACAATTCTTTTAAACAAAACAACCCCAAAAATTATAACCCAACTCACTTCAGGGACTCAAGGCCCGTTCACTTTTAAAAACTAAGGCTCACTGAAATTTCGGAAGCCCAAAACTCTTTAACGTGGTCTATGGACATCAAAGTGAATGAAAAAGAAAAGAGCAAAAGAAATTAGGGGCTCCCAAAACAGTCGATTCTCAATTGCAAGAATTGAACAATGGAGTTGCTTATTCTCAGTACATTTCTAGATCCTCGTGATGGCTTCAGATCATTCAACATTGAAGATACTTGCAAACTTGCAGAGAAATATTATCCAATGGATTTCATTGAGCAAGAAAAGTACCACTTGAGCTATCAATTGCAAAATTATAAGCTTGATGTCTCTAGGCATCCTGAGTTCCAAATTTTGTCAATGATTTCAAAGTTGAGTGAAGTGTTGGGAAGACAAGAAAGTACACGATATATCATCTTTTCGATAATTTGATTCGGCTTATATTAACTTAACATGTTTCAACGGCTACAACTGAACGTGCATTTTCCGCTATTAAATGTGTGAAGATAAAGATTTCGTCGCAACAGGATGCAGGACAGTTATTTAACAAATTTCTTGATCACTTAATATTGCTCTATCATTGATGTTTTTAATAACAAGAGAGTGTTGAACACAGTTCAAGATGCCTAAGTAGACACTAGATAGGATTAGAAATGTTAATAGTACATTTTGCAATCTAAGTTGATATTAGAAACATGTTTAGAGGGTGTTTGGGAGCCTACTTTTCAGCTTTTCATTTTTAAGTTTTTGGCTTTTTGATTTTTTGGATTATGACCAGAATGACTTTTGAATTTGGGATGAGTGTTTGAGAGAAATGTGCAAAATGCATTTTGGGAGAGAGAGATGAGAGAAATCCATATGTAGAAGTTGAAAAGGAGGTATGAACCTCTTTTTGCTTTCTACTCTCTATCCCGAAAAATGGAGGAACAGTTTTTGGGAAAACTCTCTCCCCTTGGCTGCCAAACACCCATAAACCAAAAAAGAGAAACCAAAAAATCAAAAAAGAGGCTCCCAAACGGACCCTTAGTTTCATATGTATTGGTGTTATTTTGTATATATATATATTTTTTTTTTTGAGTTAGTAAAAATTCATATCATTGTCTTAATTTTAATTTTTTTATTGTGTATATCCGTCCCCCAACGCCAAATTCCTAGCTCCGTCCCTGTTTGGGTGTTGGACCCTTAAACCGGGAAAAAAGAACCCACTCATTGACTAACGACTCGTATGTGGCGGGCACATATGAAACTCTATTTTTTGGGTCAATATCGAGGCGTCAAGCAATATGATTAAGGCAATTCCCACCGGCCCATTAACCTTTGGGCTTATTAGGGTTCCCTATTTTGTCTTGTGTATATCATAGCCCAACAAACGTCTCTCTCTTTTTCTTTCTTCCGTTTTTGTTTTTGATTTTTAGATTAAATATTGAGCCACCTTAATTCAGGGCTGCCCCTGAGTTTTTCGATGCCCAAACTAAATCATCAATTTGAAGTCTTTCACATTTAAATGTGCTATAATTTCAAGAGATAGAAATTGCCCAAAAAATCTTTTTGGGGAAGAAAGACAAGGAATTGTTTTTTTTCCAAAATGGATTTTAAAATCTGTTTTTTTTTTTTTTCCTTTTATCTTTGAAAACACCCAATATTGGGCTTCCAAATTACAATTTGGCTCAACTTAATATGGCCATAAGTAAATTGGGTTTTTGGCATTTTTATCCCTAACCCAGTATAACAACTATTAGTACTTGGAGGCCCCCAAAATTGGGCCTTTTTCGAAGGCCAGAGACCGCTGTGGTTGGGCCTTGCCCTTAGGGCCAGTACTGCCACCCTTGTTAACATTCAGTGGCAACTCCATGAGTATATGAGCATGGTATCGTTCATGAACTTAGAATAAACGATAATCTCAAAAAACAACATTTATATTAATGAATTAATTTAATATTTTTCTAATAAATGACATATTAAGAGTTGAACTGAACTTTTCCATTAATAACTAGAAGATACCCAAAAACATTTACTAGTATCTTTTTAGTCTCAACAACAAAATACCCAACTACATGCACTTCTAAAATTACATACGTAAGATAAGATTTCATATTTTGAGTCGTTAAGCCTCATTGTCGTATCCCCCGTCTTGTCGGGATATTGTGTCCCCCGTATAACATTAACTGCTAAATGACATAATGTTACCACTAAATGGCGTAACTAATGCGTAAGAAAAATCCACATATGGTGACATAATATTAACTACTCAATGACATAACATTAACCATAAGAAGGCGTAACAAAAAATGACTGATGGTGTAGCTCACTTTTCTTACGATGTCCCCCTCATAATATTAACCACTAAGAGCATCTCCAATGGACCCTATAAATCACTCATTCGGGCCAATAGCTAAAATTTTAGCTAGTGAGTGCAAAAATTGACTCCAATGGACTCATTAAATTGGCCTATAATCTTATAGCTCAATAGCTCACTCTATAAGTTTGGCTACCTATTTATAGAGTCATAAATTTTTTGGACTCAATTTTTAGTTTTAAAAAAAAAAAAAAATCTGTTTTTCAAGGTTTAAACCGCTTGGTTCAAAATTATTTTTTTTCAAATAATAAAATTTACCTAGTCCATTGAAGTGACAACCCCCTCAATAGCTAATGATTATTTATTGATCTATAAAATTAATCACTTACTTTTGTGGAGTTGATGAAAGAGAGAGAGAGAGAGCGCACAGTAGCTTGATAGTTACTTCCTGATGTACCCATTGTGGGCATCACCATGCATTTCTTTTGATTATCTGAACCATTTAACTTGTAGTGCCCGTAGAGTTGTGTACGTACGCAAAAAATTCAGTTTGATTGGACATCAATATATATATATAACCGATGTCCCCAAAGAAGAGGGAAATATTCCTTACTTTGTGGTGTTGATGAAAGAGAGAGAGAGAGAGTGCGCAGCTTGATAGTTACTTCCTGATGTACCCATTGTGGGCATCACCATGCATTTCTTTTGATTATTTGAACCAGTTAACTTGTAGCGCCCGCAGAGTTGTGTACGTACGCAAAAAATTCAGTTTGATTGGACATCAATATATATATATCAAAAATCGAATTTTGGTTTATAAAATAGATGGTCATGGCCTTGTCATTTTAGCTTAAAACTGTTGACAAAATCCAAGTCGTCCATTTTATGAATCAAAATTAAATTTTTGATGTCTATTAATGTCCGATTAAGCATTGGGAGAATAGTAGAATACACTATTTTACAGGATCTACAAGATAAACGGTTCAGATTATCGAAACAAGTACACGGTAAAACCACAAATGGACAGTGGCCGAAACCCCATCCGGAAATAACTTATTCTCATTAATTGGACGGCAACTTTGTAAGCGGTGGGTTTCCTTTTTATGAGGGAATTGATAATTTAGTGTGTTGGTTACAAGTGGATTCAAAATTAAATTCTAGTGGGTTTCATTTGTACCTTAAATTCATCTATGGGGTCAGGCTACTTAAAAGACTAGAGGCCTCCTTGGATTTTTATTCCCTGCATTTCTTTTACACCGATACAGAAGAAATGACAAGATAATGTTACGCAGTTTAATGAATTGGAATCGAGTCTCTTTGGAAAGAAGATCTGTTGTCTCATGGTAGCTTGCGCTAGTCCCCTTATTCTTCTATATTTTTCGCGAAAGAGAATTGATATATTTGAATTTTTGAACTTAGTATTTCTTTATTGTATTATATTGTGTTTTTTTTTAATTCCCGTAAAAAAAGTGTCCCTGAATGAAATTTCTAGCTCCGGCACATACTGTTCTCAACATGGCGTCACCACGGACCATATCTATTTCTACGTACGCTCTCTTTCAAATTACTCCCTCCGTCTTGAATTTTTTGTCCATTTTACGTATATGTGTGTCATTTTTCAATTATTTATATCTTTTAATCTATAATGTTTTTTACAATTTTAAAATTTTTGTTTAATAGTACTCATCTAGAACAATCAAACAAGATCCATATTGAATGTATATATAACATATTGAACAAGGAAAGACACTTTTGGGATTTTCTGTAAGAATAATTTCTTGAAGGGTGGTTGTTATGATTACTAGTTTTGTTAAAAGAAAAAGAAAAGAACATATAAGTTGTCATGATTGATAGGAAACTTCGATCACCGTAGAGATGAAAATTTATATGTTCATCTGAATTCCAATTTCTAGGAGTCCACGAGAGATTACTTTTGCAGGAGGATAATAGTGATTAATTTTGTGCTTTGCATGTTAACACAAGAGTTGGATTTGTAGGATGATAAGTACTCATCATATACTTTTCTTGACCAATGGATATGTTGCTTGACTCTAATTGATTAAATTAGAGTATGTTTGTTTTAGATCCTCGCATTCTTAAAGAGTACAACTCTTATCCTTGTATTTGTGTGTAGACTATCAAGTAATTTTGGTAGCATACCAGGAACTCCATCCATATTATTTGATTTTCATAATCTTATTGAAAATATATATTATTGTGCTTTTCAAGATAAAGGTGATAGTTTTACCGTACATTATCGGAGTTCAGAGATATACTGGTAGTGTGGTGGCTTTATATCAAGATTATTAACTTACATGTAAATGATGGTCTTGAAAAAAAAATAAAAAAATAAATAAAAATGTGCATTGAGGTGGTGATTTTTGCAAAAAAAAAAAAAAAAAAAAAAAAAAAAAAAAAACCTCACTGGTAAATGAAGAACAAATTCTATTGTGTTCATTATTTCTGGAGAATATCAATAACTATAGAGGTGTTACCTTTTGTAGAAATAAATTTTTTACCGGATACATTGAGTATTTCTACGAATTCCCGATATATACGTCTACGGATTTAGCATAAGTTTGTTTTGTAAGTATAAACATTTGTATCCTTACTTTTTCTCTGTATATGCAAGAAATGAAATCTAGCAAGAACTTATTTTGAACTTCCGAGTTATTAAATGTACTTGGCATTCGTAATAGATACCATGGTCTTTCTCAAATTCAAGTTTGTGATAACTGAACTTCTTATGCTTTAGAAGTCAATTATGCTTTCATCCTTTTGGGTCCCAATTTTTGAAATCAGGGCCTTACGGACTTTTTATATTGTTATAGTTACTATAAACCTGAAAAAAAAAAAAAAAAACTCAAGCAATTTGCACGTGCATTATATGTTATATGGTTATACTTATAACTCTGTAGCACAAGGTCTGGTGTTGACTTACAGGGAATAATTTTAAGCACTATATATTGCTTTGAGATTGTTCACATGGTTATTCAAAAATCATAATTTAATAGAATGCTTTATCTGGTTGGTTGGTTAGTAAAATTGACTTGTACAAAGGGATCATGTGGTGGTTAATGTAATTTGCTAAAGTGTAAGTTTAATACACACTTCTTGTGGTTGCAGGGATATGTATCTTGCACAGTTAGAGAAAATTATTCACAAATGTGGGGGTTCATTACCATGATCATCGGTGGATGGTAATTTCATTACCTTCAAAGATTTATCCTAATGATACTATATTAAATTTGTATCATGGTGTTTCGTTTGAAAGTTTTAGAAGCACATTGGCTAATTTATAACGACTTCAATAATGAAGTCTTTCAGGAGATTGAAATTTGCGATTTTATTTTTATGCTAATCGCCAAATGAAATTAAAGTACTCCACTAATCTTGTTTTGGAGAATGTTAGTTTGGAACTTTGTGCAGGAACATGTTGGCTAGCTTGCAATGAAGCAATAATTGAGCTCTTAAATTTGTACAAATGTGGGGGCCTGATCAGCCCAAAGAGAATTCTCACTATAAAAGATTAGCGAGCAGGCTAATTCGTAAATTATCTTCGACGTCTTAAAAAATTGCTGAGAAATGTTTGTATCTCAAAAAGAACAAAACATATTCTCTAATTAGCATGAAGGCTAATTCATTAATCATCGAGGGGAATGGGACTGAAGCCTATAAGTTAGTCACCTCGGTGGACACCTAACCTTTGTGATTGGAGATCCCATGAATAAGGTTCAATAGGTAACAACGAAGCTGAATGGTGACTAGAAAGAGCACTAAAATATTAGAGGGGAATCCCTGGTCCTATTCCTATGGTGATAGTGCTCATGCTATATGCATGTAATGTGACGATAGGAAGAGCTTAGCTCTGAATGTGTCCAAGGTAGGATTTCTACAGGGTGTTGGTCACAAACAACCCTTGGAGGACACACCTATATGAGTGTGGCAGTGGGGTCGCTGCTGTGGGAAATTGGGCTATTCTCTAAAGACACTCATAGAAACGAGATATGTGCGCATGACCGTCTAACGCGCAAAACCGTTCCAGAACCATAACGTTTCCCGTACTGTGTGTGTGGTAGGCGTAAGTTTGAAATCAAGGGCCTAGTTCAAGATTCGTTCACTACGGTTCTTCAAACTGAAACTTGCTAACACTAAGTGTAGGTTCAAGTCCGGAAGACACCTATACCTATTGCACAGTAAAGCACTCTTGTAAAATTTTAAATTATGTGGGGGATTGTTGTTCTAATTTAATATTTTACATTTATATTTTATGGAGAAAATCCAAGTAAATAATTATATGTTGGAGAGATACAAGGAGTTTGGTTTCTAGCTTGACTTGGTCTCCTATTTTATCTCCAACATACAACCTCTTTCCTATTTTCCTTATAGCCGTTGCTACCTAATAGGATCATTTGGTTTATCCTAACTAATTATGCCGTTGATTTCTTGTTCCTATTTTATCTCCTCATGATCAGACATTCCTCAACAAACTATGTATAGGAATTGCTTATAAATTAAACCTTTGCTTTGTTTTTTAGATACAGCAACAGCAAGTGATACAATAACTCCTCTCCCTTTTGATACCTACTGCCAACTTTGAATCCATCCATAATCACGAAAGTTCTGATCCCTTTTCTTCTATCATAACCAAATATACAAGTGTCTCATAATATATTCCTATTACACTTGTTCATATCTTGATCACTTGCCGTATATATTTTCTATTGATCTTATTTGGATTTCGAGTGTCGGGAAACAATTTGGTTCGTGAGTTAACTTCACTGCACGGAAGGAGGCTCGTAGGTCGTTGTATCTTGGGGAAGGAGCGCCATTCAACCCCGTGCAGAAGGGGGTGTATCTTTCCTAAGGAGAGCGCGATTTCGCGTGCCTCGACCATAACCCCACAGGCTATTCTAACTTCTCTCTTTTAATATTAATTTGCATTTGGTTATTTATTATTTGTCAAGCTTTAATTTCAGCAGTTAATCCTAATTCTATAATTTCTCCAACATATATAACATTAGACATTCAAAAATATAACTAATTTATGTTTATGGAGAATGACGTGTCAACAAATATGGGACGATGGGAGTAAGGAGACAGCTAATTTTGTACCAAAAGTACCCTTGAGCTTATTTATTACGCCGAGAGAAGTAACGTGACTCTCCATGGCTGGCTCGCAGGGGCAGAGAGAAGACTGAATAGACTCATCGCTCTAATCGGACGGTTCCCTCTCAAAGTTTGTCATCTCTGGTGCAGACGAATTGAAGCCTCCATGAAGCTTTCGTCCTCACACAATAGACGAGAATGAGAAAACATCGCTGGTCAATGCTCATGTTCGTCGTCTTTAAAAGCTGCACTAGTCGTTCCCGAGGTCTTGGCCAAGCTAAAGGTTTAATGAAAAATTTAACACCAATTTAGTAACATTTTCTGCCATTAGGGTTTTGACTATTTTAGGGATTTCCGAATTAGGATTTGTATGTGATTTTTACGGCTGTGATTTCTGATCGTGGTGATTTGGGAGAGTATTTGGTTTTCTTCTGCTTTCCCCTCTGTTGTTGTTTTGCATTTGGGCCATTGGGTCAGGTAATCAAGCCTAGATTAACGGTAACTTTTTGCATTTGTAAAGTGATGGATTTACCATGTAATCTTGTATGATTGAAGTACCAAACTCTTCTATGAGAAAAACAAAGAAATTGATCCATAATTCTATAATAAGAGGCCGAAATGCACGATTTCAAAGCTAATAAAATTCACGAACTCAAAACCATGGAAATTCACGAGCTCGGAGCTAATCAAATTCATTACGTGGTTGTTTTTGGAAATCCAGTGAAATTCATGAGTCCAAAGCCAATGAAATTCACGAGGTCAAACCAAATGAAATTCATAAGCTGAAAGCTAAGTGAAATTTACAAGCTCAAACCCAATCAAATTTCACATGTTCGAAGCTCACGAAATTTCGCTGGCCAGAAAAATCGCCAACTAGAAGTAGAGGTGGAAAGTGGGAGGTGGGAGGTGGGAGGTGGGAGGAGAGTAAGTGTAAAATTGTGATTAAAAGGTAAAAAGGTAATCCATATGACCCTTTTGCACATAATTAAAATGAGCAACTCTCCATAATGGGAATTAAGGGATTCAAATCTAGAATTTTTTGGATTATTTTTCGTATTTATTCACAAAACTTTAAGTTTGGTTTATAATTTTATACTTTTTAGATTTCTCTCGTCGAGACAAGCCAAGAAACTACAAAAAATCGACCAAAAACTAAAAAATGCAAATTTTTTTTGAATAAGGACAAAACGAAAAAAACCAAAAAACCAATTTTTTGGATTTATTGGTTGATACTTGTCTAGGGTTTTGAGACCAACAACAGTTGGATGATAACTGCACGCAATTAATTATTATTTGTATTTGCACATGTGATATTATATTACTACTATTTGTTACTGTACTATTTTTCTCAGTTTGTATTTTAATGCCAGAGAATTGAACTAAGTTTGTAAGCCTTTCCTGACTTATACTCCTAATTTTTTGATTTAATCTTTCGTAGGATTTAAGAAAGTATAAAAATATTTATGAAAGTGGAAAAATCTTTTAGTCTATAAAGACAACAAGTCATGCTCATTTGTATGTATATGTCACGGAAAGAGAAGGAAGAAGGTGGGGCCGGGGAAAAAAACCTGAGATGCCGGCGGTGCAGTAGACAAGGACAAAGATCATGCCGCCGGTGGCCCAAGCAATACCTTGTAGTCCAACAGTCGAGCACATGGAAGGGGACCGGTGAATGCCCATCACCGTCAAAGTTAGGATGTATAGAAACAGAAAAGTTGCCACGAACTCTGCGATTCCTGCTCTGTAAAACGACCAGGACTTTAGCTCCCACGCCTCGAACAGCGGCGATGGCGGTGGCTCCGAGTAGTCCTTTTCCCCTACCACCTGCGCCGCCTCCGTCCCTAACGGCTGCTTCTCCGGAAACTTGTTAGTTCCTTCTCGTACACTCTCGTCCCCCATCTCTCTCTCTCTCTCTCTCTCTCTCTCTCTCTTTCTTCACACAAGTCTCACTTTCTCTCTCTGCAGATCACTCCCTCCTAGCTGTAGAGAATGGGTGGTGGTGGTGAAGTTATATGCTAAACAAGTCAATGGGGCGTGTTCGGAGCATTAACTGCATGGGTATACGGCCCCATCTGTCACCACTTATAAACAAACTTGTTGAACTTATTTGCTTAAAAACAATTATTAACGATGAGTGTTTTTAATAAATGTAGATAAAAATATTTATCTTGTTTTTTTAACTTATTATTTGATTCATGAAAGTGAGATCATTTAAGCTTTCTACTCAATAGTTTTTTTTTTTTAATGCTTATATTGTGTTTTTAAAGTCACACCTTGGGCAAAAAACATCTTGATTTCAAAGTACCTATTTAGGGGAAAGGCTACAATACACACCTCCTATTTGGGTGTGTATCATACACACTTTTTTATTAATAAAAGTTACGATGTTTTAGTATATAAGTTACAAAACTCGCAAAATGGTATGAATCATAGAAAATGTTATGAATCACATTACTGAAAAGTTACAGAACACTAAAAATGTTACGATTGCCAATGAGGTGACACAATATGAACCATATAATAGGTGCAAATGGTATACACTTTTAATGATAGTTATTGTAGTCATTCCCCCTATTTAGATTCATTAAGCACAATTCTGACATTCATTCGCTTATAAGTTGTTATATAATTTATCTCTCTGTCTCTAATTTTTTGTTCCAATTGTCACTTTTTGTTGTCCTAAAATTATTTTCTAAGTTCCGATGTAATGGGAAAAAAAGTGATGATTTTATATGTTTACCCTTACTTTTTAAAACCAAGTACATGCAACGATGATGTTTTGAAAGATAGAAAGAGAAAAGAAAAAATACGACAAGTGCAATGATTCCCATAACCAGTTGGAATCCCAAAAAAAAGACAAATAAATTGAGACGG
This sequence comes from Vaccinium myrtillus, assembly GCA_016920895.1. Classification (NCBI taxonomy): domain Eukaryota; kingdom Viridiplantae; phylum Streptophyta; class Magnoliopsida; order Ericales; family Ericaceae; genus Vaccinium; species Vaccinium myrtillus. Next base: position 20,706,035 of record CM029280.1, on the reverse strand, counting down.
ATGAATATTTAACCAAATTAGTTTAAACTTTTTTATCAATAAAAAAAAAATCTATTTTCAAAAACTCTAACGTAGAAGTTATAATTAAAGGGCTAGCTTATGAGTTTAGCTTTGCACTTCCATCAAGTCAGCTCAGTAAACCGATGATGGCCTAACGAACTACTAATTGTTTACTCTTGCTACGAAATGTGAGTTCGAACTACGAGGGTTGACAAAAAAATTTAGATAGTGACAACAAATTGAAACAAACTATTTGATTAATTTCGTTAAAAATTAGCCAATCGACGGAGTCAATACATCAGCCTACCCTCAATTCAACCTCAACAAAATTTAGTATCTGTCTATTGTTAGTATTAATTTGTATGCACGAATTTTCCTATTCCAACAGCAAATATTAATTACTTTCACAATTTCAACGGTTGAACGTTAACTAAGATAAAAAAAGATCGGTTGAATGTAATGTGTCTCAATCGTCTTAACTTCAGCCATCCATCTCAGCTGTATTGCTTTGACAAATAAGGCTCCCTTTGTGCAGGCCCGACCATGAGATTTTTAAAGCCCTAAGCGGGATTTTAAAATAGGGCCTCTAATTTCGCTATATATATATATATATATTCTTTGTTTATAAACTTGCAAGTTTACCTTGTAGTTCAGTGGTAAGATAATTGTGTTTCTTGCCCAAGGTCGCGATTTTGAGCCTCAGCGCCTTCATTTTTTTAGTAAATTTTTGTAGAACTTCAAAAAAAGCTCGAGGTGAGCAAGGATTGAACTCATGACCTATTGCTAAAGACACGGGAACATTTCCACTACACTACAATCGCCGTCTGCTACAATTCTTGACATACATTATATTTAATATTTAAGTTATTTGGGAGTACTATTCCGACTAAAAACCGAAGGCCCTGGTAAGTGGCCTTCAGCCTATATGCCCAGGGCCAGCCCTGCCTTTGTGTCAACATCTACAGGCCTAGCTAGCACCGATCTCTGGTAGTAGAAGACATAATAGTGCTTGCATGTGTTCAAGCAGCTGGCCGATTAAAGGAACCCTTGGCTCTGGTAGTAGAATAAGCTGGCCCAAGCAATGTAAATCACAAGGAGACAAAATATCACAGTGTGTTAT
>CM029280.1:20639883-20703915 GCA_016920895.1 Vaccinium myrtillus | reverse complement strand
CCAAAATTATCATTCACCCTTACCCATTAACTTTTTACCCACTAACTTTTCAAACGGGCAAAATGATAATTCTACAAACTTTTACCCATTAACTTTTCAAAACACAATTATTAAGGGACAACCCAAAATGGAAATGTCAAACACTTAAAAAGGGACGGAGGAAATGTCAAACACAATTATTAATGATAATCTCGCCACCCACTTATTATAATATCTCAATAATCTAAGTAGTACATAGACTAGTTGGATGGCACATAATTATGCTATTTTTTTTCCTTGAAAACGAATTATGTTGGAAAACTATGCGGAAAAACAGTTATAAATTTGATAAATTCTGGAAATTAAGAACCGGAAAAACAGAAACACAAAACCAAGCCAGGGCCCGTATTTCACACAGTTTCGTTAAAGCAAATTCGTCTCCTCACCATGGGATTGATCGACGTTTGCCTCTCTGGATACAATGGCTATAAACGATCAATCGATAACACCTACCGGATCGCCCTGCCGAACAAATTGGTGTCTGTACTCTCTCTTGAAAACAACAATGGAAGAACTTAGTATGAACGGATTTTTTGGTGTGTCAAAACAAAACTAAGGACTCTATTTTTATAGTTGAAGAAGGAGCCAATATATTCAATATAGTAATCAATACGAGAATTAAATATGGCGAAATCAATATGAGAATTCAATTTCTGGAAAAAAAATTGATCGATACAACTATTAATCCAGAATTAAACACGTGGGTATTAATACCGTAACATCCAGATTCGATAAACCCAAAGGGGTCCTTTCGGTTGCCTCGTGAGACCCTCCAAATACCCCGATTTTTTTCATCCGAAATTCAGAAAAATTTCCTCTGAATATTTAACATGGCATTCTGGGTTTTTGAAATCAGTCCTCCATCTTTTTTGTCGGAGCATGATCTTATGACAAATGGTGCCCACAAAGAATATAATTTGACAATTTCATTATACCTAAAGTATCCTAACATAAACATGAAAAGAAGTCAACATAAAAAAAAAAAGGAAAAAGAATAGACCCATTTGTTTTTGTCCTTGACAAGCACCATTATGCTATGTTTTCTTCCTTGTTACTCATTTTTATTTCATATAAAAGTGAAATTGTGGAAGCACAAAATGATGGTGTCCAATGTATTTGTGGGCATTGTGGGATGGAAAGATAACACTCGATAAGGTTTTAACATAAAAACCTTCCACTTGTGATTCATGGGAATTATCTCCTTTCTTTTTTTGGGGGGTTGAGTTGTTGGATGTATATATCCTACTAAAACGATCACTAGATTGAACAGAGAATAGCCTGATACATCATTGTAGATGCATCATCTTCAATGAATCTATCTTATCAATAAACTGATTGAAAAGCTACCTCTATTCCCAATAATCTGTGTATTGGGTTAGGTTAGGCTATGTGGAATAAATGGAGATTCCAATTTGTTGATGACTTTAGAAAAGTAGCAAGTCATAATGATGTTTGATTAATAAATAGTAATAAACCACACTGGTTTATTTTTTTGTCTTTACGTCAAAAAAATTTGCATTTGTTAGTTTTACATCAGTTTTTTGTGGTTTATTGGTTTGTCTAGACGAGATGAACCTAAAAAGTATAAAACTATGATCAATTTTTTTAAAAAAGATCACTAAAGACAAAAATAATCCAAATTTTTGTGGTTTATTGGATTATTTGTCTTTATTCACAAAAATTTGAGTTTTGTTAATAATTTTATTCTTTTTAAATTGCTCTTGTCGAGACAAACCAATAAATCACAAAAAACCGATGAAAAACAAGTAAATGCAAAAAACCGATAAATAAAGACAAAATAATAAACAGTCTGATTTTTTTAGCCAAAGCAGTAGATCAAGAAACTGATTAGACTAACAAGTGGAAATTGGGTTGAATTTTGTAGTACTAATAATTACAATAATCATCACTTTAAGTTGTAGGTTCGTGTACGGTTGCTTCTCTCTATCCACCTCATTATGAAGATTTATCCATGAAGAATCCGGTGCCCTACTGATTGGCGGTCAGTAGGGTGCAACTGCTCGCCCAACCGTGCCCTCTATTTTTGTTTTTTTTAAAAAGGGTTATGGGTATTTAAGCCCATCAGACTTGGTCGGGGGTTGAATTTTTAAGCCCGTTTAGTAAATTGGATGGGTTGAGGAATATCTCATAAAATCATGCCTGGCCCAGCTAAAATAATTACAATGATCGTACTATCAATAAATAATGAGATGGGAAAAAAAAAGGTTACTAGCATGCAAAAAAAAAAAGGGTACCCTGTCTTGAAAGCATATATATACATATATTTCTTGGTCGTCGTATAGCTATACTTATTATGGTTGTAAACTCTAATTTATAATAGTGAGGTGATTAATTTGTACTTTAGATAAATAAATGGGCTGGTTAGACGGCTTGGGAATCAACTTTTAAGAGGGTCAAGTTTGAAAATATTAAATGAAGCCCAATTATTAATGTGTTGGGCTTATACATGGACAATTCTCATTATTATCTAGGATAAGCCGAGTCCAAACCTGGCTTTACAATTTGATAGAGTATTTGTCATGGCAATAGGTATGTGAATGATGTTGGAATTGAGTCGAGCTGACCCAGCCCATACATATGACCTGAGTTTATCTACGGAAGTCAAGATTGAAGTTACGACTCGTTTATTAAACGAGCCAAAATTTTTTATTGTGCTCGACACCTATTGTATAAAGGAAAATGTTAATAAAAGCCCAATAAGCTGTCAATAAGGGCAAGGAAGAGCAAAAATAATACAATTTTCTATTCTTGTCACGCTTATTTACTGCCAAGTGGGGGTGTCAATGGTTGCACCGTTGCAGTTCCAATAGAAATATGAGGAAGTTCTGATGCATGAGAGGAAAATTCAATGATCAATGATTGATCAAAAGTTCTGGCTCGGGAGTTTCTGCTGTGGTTTTGAGAAGTTGAACTGGCTACTGTCATAAGGATTTCAAGCTACTTCAATTAACAACTTGGACCCTTTAAAAAAAAAATAATAATAAAAAAAATAACAACTTGGACGTGCCATCAGCTTTGCTTTATGCTAATGCTATTTATCTGCTTCAGTTGGGTTCTATTAAGGGAGCTCCATATTGGCATGTAATTTTTGATCAATCAGTGATTGACATCTTTTCAATTAATGGTTAGTTTTCCTTTGAGTCCGTGGCGGTATATCCTCTCGTTGTTTTGTTTTATCTCGATCCATTTTAATCTTTATAATCCGTTTTCAAAGATTTATAGTCTTTTTTACCTTTAAAAAAAGACCAGGAGTCCAAGAGATGGTACCACAGGGAATGAATAGGAAGTGGGGCCATGTGTATATTGTCAAAAATGCTGCTTAGTGGTGTTTTGGCTTAAAAATCCAACTCAACTTTTTCTTTTGTCTTCATTTGATTTTTTTTTTTGCATTGATTTTTTTTTTGAGTATTATTGGTTCGTCTCGGCGAGAGGAATCCAAAAAGGTAAAAGATTATGAGTAGAACTCAATTTTTTAAATAAGATCGAAAAAGTGTAAAAAACTGGCTTTTTGACTTTTTTTTGTCTTTATTCAAAAAAATTTATGCTTCAATCATAATTTTTTACTTTTTTTATTCCTCTCGCCGAGACGAATCAATCAAACAAAAAAGTTGATGCAAAACTAAAAAACACGAAAAAAAATCAAATAAAGACGAAAAAATAAGCCAACTAACTTTTTAGGCCAAAACACACTTATTTCATGCATCTGTCTAGCCAATTGTGCCACCACAGGATCTGCCACCCTATGCTTTTGGAGAATAGGAAGTGGGGCCATGTGTATATTTGTAGATTTGCATGATTTGAATGTTGTATGAAGTCAAGGCAGGCCACTATTGTATGACAACCATGATGGTGCTGGTTGACTGCATGTGTGTGTGGTTTGTAATTCATTCCTCCTTCGAATTGATTCGCAGTGAGAATATATATATATAGCATGCATCTGTCACACAGACTGCCAAAGTGGTTCACAGAACTCTCCAAAACAGTCACCTTCTGTGGTCTGAGTAGTATTCCATTCGTTCCCAATTGTTAGTGCAAGTTCCACTATTTGGTTGTTTCAAAAAGAATATTCGTCAATCAAGTAACAAATAGTGAAGATTTATGTGACATTATTGACATTTCGTGCGGAAAAGAAACTTGACAAGGGTATATCAATATCAAAAAGGCGTTGAGATTACTATCCTATTGATAAATATATTCTGCACCATATCATGTGTGATGACGTTATACATGACCCCAATCGCATCTTGATGCCCTCCATATGGTCTACGATGTGATGATGATGTTATATAAGACCCCAATCACATTTTGATCATGCACTCCGTATAATATATGGTGTGGTGACACCATATACGACTGCAATATACATGATCTAAATGACATCTTGATGGTGTGCGTATAATATATTTTTTGTGATGACCTACGCCATAGATGTACGCAATCACATTTTGATGCTCTCGTTTAAATACATGTAATTGAGCTTCAAACCCATAATTAGTGCCACATAAGAATATATCCAAGGCCCTGTTTGATTGAGGAATATCTAGGAACACAATCATCTGAATACAACATTAGACACAACTCTTCATACGCACGTGGATTTCGCATAATAAATGTGTGTAAGACTTACGTATATGTGAGGGATTATGTTTGAGGATATGTCTCAATGGTTATGTTTATAACATTTTTGGTGTTTGATATCCCGCTTCAAGCACGGGATTTGACTACTAATGATGTGGACTCCCTTGTCCCTTGTTTGGTTTCACTTTGAATGGGTGGACTAACGTGCCCCCCGCTATATAGTATACGTACATAATTGTAATAAAAGCTAGCTCTACCAAATCAAGGAATCAAGCTCATTTTTTTTTTTTTTGGTGAGTATTTAATTTGTGTTCAGTTACCAGTTTCATCATCTTCTTCTTTTTTCTGCTTTGAAGGTGGATTGATTTTTGTGGTGTAATCCAAAGCCTGATATTTGCATTTTTAAAGTCCAAACAATCAAACTTTTTGATCTCTTTTGTAAGAGTATCAATCTTTATTTTTTATCTTGTGGTTAAAGAGGGTTCAGTACAATTTTGGGTTATCAAGTGCTACAAAGTTTTATTGGGTTATCAAGTTTTGCTCTAACTTTAAATAGACCCGGTAATGAACATGAGAATTAGGTTTCTAAAATTTAATTGAGACATATGTAAACTAGCCCGGATCACCTAATTTAATTAAGAAAAAATGTGAGAGACAAATCTGTTAGGAAAACTATATTTGGACCACATCAACCATCCATCACCATTGTCAGGGGCGGAGCCAAGATTTTGGTTTAGGGGGGGCAAGGATTAGACGCGTTTAGGGGGATGCAAGGATTTTGGTTTGGGGGGGGGCAAAAGAAAAAATCAAAGAGGGGTCAATTAGCAATTTTGTGAGGTATACTAGTAAAATCCCTATAGAAATTTGGGGGTCAGGGGGGTCAACTGACCCCTCTTGTCTCCATGTGGCTCCGCCCTTGACCATCGTACATGATCTTCCGAAGCACAAAAAAAAGAGAAAGATAACATACATACATGCACCTAGAACACGTTTTGAGTACTTGTTGTGTAAAACATGAATGAAGTGGTTACAATGTGGCGCCACAACTCTAATTGAACCACCGTATTTGATCATTGTAAATTGCGGCCGGCCGGTTGTCCTGGGAGGTACCAATTCACAAGGACAAAATGATGATGGTTTCCTGCTTGTGACCGCAATATTGGTGTGAATAATATTTTCAATAGGAGGAAGCAGCGGTGGACCTACAACTCGAAGTCGGAGGGGACTGGATTATGAAATAAATTTTCGTACGATAATTTTTTTTTTCAAGACTAAACCCAGTTATTCGAGTTTTCATGGGATGGTTTGATAAATTAAAGAATTAATGTCGAGTATTTTTGTTATCGTATCACTCAACGAACGTAGTATTATTATCGGACGGTATCTTTCATCATAATTTAGTGTTCTCGATGTTCTTACTTTTTAATTATTTTCAAAATTTCATATTTTTTTAAAGATATTGACACTCCTTTTTTTCTCTATTGGCACTCCCTTTATTTATTTATTTATCTCTATTAGGTAAATTTACTCTTACACTTTGTAAATAAAGACAAAAAAATGAGGGCAAATAGAGAAATGAGAGTGCCAATATCAATTCCTTTCAATAATGCTTACGTCTTTTGATTTTTTCCAAACTTTCTAACCAAAAAAGAAAAAAGAAAAAAAGAGATTGAAAACACAATAGAAACAGACGATTCAATTATTTCATTATCAACTACTACAAGTGTGAGTCAAGAAAACGGAAGAGGCTAGTTTCCTCGGAGATCAAGTTGGAAGGTTGGAACAGATTATGGCCCCTCTGCAGTTCAAAAAAAAAAAAAAAAAAATTATGTCCCCCGTCGGAGGTATCTCTGTGAGTTCTCGAATTTCCGTCGGAGGTATCTCTGTGAGTTCTCGAATTTGGAGGCTGCTAGAAGCATTTTTATCCAAATATTAATCAATGTCACCAGCTCATTTGAGCGGGAATATAAGATTGATAGATTTTGCTTAGTTTTATTTTTAAAAAAATTTTAAATGGAAAAAAAATATTATAAATTGCAATATATAAATGATTTTTTGAGTAGTGTAAATAATAGTTTTGGACAATCATTTTGGGACGGTGGGAGTATTTAAGTTTGACTTATGTATTATTGACCCAAACCCAATTGATTAGTTGAATCTAACACATGAGACATATTTATAATTTGATATACAAGTTGGAACTCTTTAAATTAATTAGCTTTGCAAAATTTCGTCATTGTAACAGAAAAAACCTATTACCAACCGATAAAGCTACAACCCCATTTTTAAAAAGCCTGTACACGTACGTAAACCATTTTTATATAGTAGTATTATCGAATTCAAGGAATCAATGAAAAACTAGTTATAGCATATATACACGGCTAAGTGCGTTTTCCCTTCATTATTGAACAGTTTATGGTTTCATTAAGGTAGTTTGGTTGGTTGATGACTTGATGTTGGTGACTAAATCGGTCCAAGTTCAGGCCACCATTTTCTGTTATAACATTGCAATTGGAAATTTGAAATGCCGTAATTATATAAATCCATGTCTTGTATGATATATATTCATCATCCAAACTACCAATCTAATACTATATTTGTTTCTTTTATTGCAGAATATGCCCCCCCAACTGCCCTTACCACATAATTCTAATTCTGATTGTAAGCTCCAAGAAGTCAAGCTCTTTCGCGTTAGTAATACAAATCATACACTTATCTGTATCTCTTTTTAAAGAGTTTGTTTAGGAATTATAAGGAAATCGATCGTATTCAATATGTAATAATTGTTCAAGTGCGGTAGTATAATAGTTATCCCTACTTCGCGTTCACCATATATACCAATTCTTGATTTAAATTCTCAAGCCTTACAAATGCTTTTTTGGAAATCCACCAAGTGACTTAAACTTGCCTAGGAATCCTCCTTTGCACTTTTGTTGAAGGTATGGTAGAAGATGATATACATAACTCTCGGAGGTTTTCAATTCATCTCAAGGATCCATAGATCTATGTTAATCTCCAATCACAATCAAGGAAACTCATTTTTCTTATAGTGAAAAGAGCAATGCTCTGCCAGCATTAGGGGATCGAACTCACTTTTACTAAACGTTGTTTTAGGTGTGAAGAGAGTACGTACTAGTCTCGAGTTTTGGATTTAGGTATTAGTTAGCCTTTATGTGTTCGTTGTATATTTTCAGTGTTGAATTCGTGGTTGTTGTTCATTTTCATTGTATTTGGATTAAAATCTTTGCATGTGCCGGATGACTTTTATTGGATGTAATTGGTTCGGATGAAAAAATAAAAGAAAAAAGAGCAATGCATATATGCTGTGATCGAAGCTTATAAGGTACTCCTCGAGCGTGGCATTGCCATGAGAAACTATCGACAAATACGCTTCATATGGCCAATCGGATTAAGCTGCCCTCAATTGCCTCCCGTATAGATTCACAAACCAGCCGCTACGGAGAGGTTCGGTCGGTTTGTAACGGGATTTTGAGGTTCGGGTTCGATTACAGACCGGTATACCGGCGTGGGGTGAAACTCGCAGGTGAACCCCCTTACCCCTACATGGATAGGGGCCGCCCCAGTGATGCCATGAGGTGTTGGGGGTTGTTTTGGGTGGGTTGAACTTGAACAATATTTGAAGAGACGGGCCGGGATGAAGAGCTAGCAAAAGGACAGTGCAGGCCTAGTTCAAAGAACATCAATTGGAATATCCTTATAGACTAGTGAACGCATGCTACAAAATAAATAGTACTTAATACTCATAACCTTTTGACCAATGTAATAGTAGTCTACTAAACAGAGAGCTAGATAGGGCCTAGAGTGGGAATTGGAAAAATTCTTTAGGTTGTTGTCGACAAATCCGTATTGGGTACATGAATCTGCTATTTGTCTTTTTGTTTTTTCTTAAGAAAGGTGGTTGCTCCTTTGCCATCTTGAAGGGACGAGTCATGGAAACTTATATACTGAAAGCACGAACACATGGCCTCAAGTATCCGTGTCTGGACACGCATCGGACATGTGTCTAAATGTCTATATAACACAAATACATTTACCAATCGACGTATCCCCAACATGTCCGTGTCCTAATTTTCGAAGAAATAACGTGTTTGTGTATCCATATCGTGTTGTATCCGTGTCTGTGCCTTTTAACTTACAAACAATTCCATTTAAGCAATTAATCAATACTATTATGAAAACTGATGTCAAACGTGGATAAGTTTTTCTTGGATTACAACTCCCCGGAACTAGTACTACTTTTGGTGGTACGTTTATTTTTAAAGAATTAAGTACAACAAAAAACCAGAAAGGATTGAGAGCATAAAAACAACGTGACACATCCCGACAAGATTGACATCCATGACTCACCCCCTCATTAATCTACACACGACGTCATCCAACCCGCCACACAAATGGTTAACAAGATGCCGACAAAATGACAAACATATATAGTATAAATCGCCGGCATATCAAGACAAATAAGATTACAGTGACTCTCATCCACTCTTGCAACCGATCGAAAGTTTGTGTAAAATAGTTGTGAAAAAGAACTCTAGTAGTCTAGTTTATGTTGCGTCCAAAACAACCTGAGTTTGCAATTGGTGGGGATCGATTCCAGATTACCGAGAAATAGAGGAAAATGTGACCTATCCCTAGTTTGGTTAGAAACAAGATAAGGATGGATAAAGAGATCGAAAGAGCATCCAGATCTCACTCTCTAAATCTTTCGGCCTTCCTGAAATCCTTTTCTATTTTTATTTTTACTATGACTCCGTTTGTTTGGACATAAAATATTTTCTGGTAAAATAGTTTACCCATTTTCTGTTATTTGGCTAGAAAAAAAATGTAGTGAAATGTTTTCCAAGGTAAAACATTTTGAACCCATGGCGTGAAAATGTTTTTTTTCTTTTTTGAGCCGTAAGTTGTTTTTGGAGTTTGAACTCACCCGATGCCCGACATTTTCCCAAAGTCCAAAACCAGACTCCATCGACCATTACCCCAATTGAAAGAAATTAGTTCTACGTTATGGTTTATTTCTGATTTCAGATTTGCAAGTTCACCTGATGTGCTTCTCTCTCTCTCTCCCCTTTATACTGATGTTTTTTTTAAGCATTTCAAGTGTTCAAAGAAATGTATGAACCATAAATTTTGCACCTCAACATTAGAATTTGTAGTAAATTTTTGAAATTCGTTTCACTGTGAATAATGCCGAAGACAACGCCTATGAAAGGCTTTCAAATTTCAATTGAGGTTCCGAAAGCCACATGGTCTCTTTTCTTATTTTTGTCATGTGCCAACCAAACACCTGAAAATAAAAGTATATTTATTAGGCCCAATTAGTGCGCCAGCTTATAAGAAGAGGACAATAATACAATTAGAAAATTAGAATAAAGGAGGAAAGGCTACAATACAATACACTCAGTGTTCTAATACTCAAGCCAAAATCAACTTCTTAATCAATTGAAAGTTTCATTATATAATGAATCAAAATGCATTTTTTCTTTTCTAAATAATGTCTAGTGACAAAGAAAACAGACGCATTCCAAGGCCAACAAATTAGAGAGTACGTCGAAAGGCCAGAATAATATTTGACCAAGTCTTATTTTTGTAATTATTCCAAAACTTTGACTTTGGATCATAATGATTACTTTTTTGATTTGTTTTGTTGAGATGAATGAATATATAACATGCAAAAAGTTGACGCAAAACTAACTAAAATAAAGACGAAAAAATAGTTCAAGTGACTTATTAGGCCAAACTACTATTGTAATTCTATCTTAGAAATAGTAATAAATACCATTCAATTATGCATCCATTTATTTCGATGTAAAATCTTATATATAAAATATATTTTTTGCAAATGATTGTTAACAAAAATATTTTTCATTTATTGGTGGAGAGAGAGAGAGAGAGAGAGAGAGAGAGAGAGAGAGAGAGAGAGAGAGAGAGAGAGAGAGAGAGAGAGAGAGATGACAATTAAAATGGAACGTCCTTTTTATTGTACTTGTGGTGATTTGTACGGAAAACATAAGGGGACCGGGTTTGGTTTGCACCGACCACGTCTATCATTTTTGCCCGTTATATTTTCCCAAACGATCGATCTGAGCCGTTCATCATTCTCAAAATCAAATTCCGAGTGGGCCTAAGCGAGAATCGAGGCAATCGGATGACTGTATGAGCTCGATCCAAGATCGTTTGGGACCCACAACGGTGTTGCTGGCGCCGTCCGTGCATGGTCGGTGCAAACCCGTCAGTGCATATAGAAGGGTTCTGATTTGTAACACAAGTTATTTTACAGTTTGAAATGACGTACTAAATGGATATTATATTTTCTCAAATACTACTTTATTTAATCTTAAGCAACAAAAAAATGAAAAATGTGTGAACTATTTTCTTCAAACTATTGTCGCAACAAAACAAACAGAGCCTAAGAGTCATATATTACACTAATATAGGGATTTCGTGGCTCCGAATATTACTGGGACTATCATGTGAACATGTACATAGTACACTAATTGAAGAAGGAAGTTAATTCGGGAGCAGGACTCCTGTAGTGACTATTGGGTGTAATGAGTGAATCTCGATCGTTAAAAGTGTTTTGAATTGTCCAAATTTTAAACAGTGAATAATTAAAACTGTTCGCTTTTAAATAATGAATAGTTAAACTGTTCTCGCGAAATTTATTTAAGATCCGAACCATCCAAAACAAGAATGAACGACCGAGATTTTCACTACACGCCTGTAGTGAGTTGCTCACTACAACTCTACAAGCCTCCGTTAATTCTTGCATTCTTCTTTTGGTCATTCACATTTATTTATATGAATTCACTACATGAATTTTACATATGTGAAAATATAATCGAAAATTTAATTTAACCACTTGAATTGGGGTCCCAAGTATTTAGACACACACCCCCCCTTGTATTTAATCAGTTGTGAGTAGAAGTAAATTACTACTACCAATTTAAGGACTATAGAGGAACAATGTACCTATGGAGTCAAACATTTAAGAAATGCAAACTTGGAAACGAAATGTGGTATATTCGTGGATTGTGCATTTGAAAATTGGCAAGTAGGTAGCCACCACACGCCGACGAATCTCAATTGGCGGTTTGGCTAATTAATTAAGGGTTGAACACCGACATTTTCTCAGCTTGTAATCCTTGTGCATGCAACTGAAATATGGCCCAACTGGCTGGTAATTAAAATGATATCATCACAGACAATCATATCGGATTTTCCTGGGTAGTAAAAATTAAGATTCCAGACCGACCTTTCTTGGAATTTGCAGAATGACAGCCAACGTACAGTACGTAAATAGTCGGCGCAACTTGTACAGGGAGTGTACTACCTTAAAATACCATTGGCAACTGGCAATATGTGATAAGCTAGTACCATGCATGTATGTTAACAGAACCAGTTGTACCGTGCAACGCACATTACAGTTGTTCATTTCGAAAATTAATGGTCTGAATTCGCTGAAACATTATTACCAGTAAGAGTATACTTTGACCAGTAAACATTATTACATGTCTTTAATGATTTGTTGAAGCCATTTGTGGCCACTTTGCTAGAATTTATTTAGCTTATTTGCTTAAAAAATTGATGAATGGTGTTAGAATAATCACTTATTTTGATATTTGAAAAAAAAATAAAAAGTAAGATTGTTCCAAAGTCCAACTTGTAGCATTTTTGATTATTTAAAGCTGTAAAATCACGTTTTACGAAAAGGCACTTAGTTCCAGAGTATTTTTATAGAATGATAAGGGTCATTTTAGACATTTACTCTGTAATAAGCCATTATACAGCTTATTAAAATACTTGTACTAGTTTAAGCTCTCATTCTAGTTTATAAAAAGGTGCACCAACGGAAACAAACTAATCTTAAATTTTTTAAAATAAATAAGTAAAATAATCATATTTTAAAATTAATTTATTAGTGATTACAAATGGGGCCTGTGTTCAGTGGCGGGTGGAAAGGATACCGGGTGTTGCGACATCCCGTAATTCGGAGTAACCTTTGTTCACTTTCGGCCCGTTTGGATGGCGTATTGGTTTTGGAGGGATTAAATAGTAAGGGGAGATAAAATAGTCGGAGGGATTAAATAAGAAGGGTGGACCCACATTGATGTGACAGTTAAGAATGGAGGATTAAATAGTCCATGGTTTGGATGAGAGATAAAAAAAGGGGGCATAAGGAGGGTGGATGATGTAAAATCATGTCAAAAGACTTTATTGCCCTTGGAAATGCTTATATTAGCTTATGTATTTATGGAACCTTGGAAATGTTATAAATTATATTAAGTAATTCATTTCAATATTCTTTTATGGTATAAATTAAGAATCATCTCTTCATCAATTTTTAGAATTAAAACTAAAATATTATCGGGTAATTTTTGTATAAATCATATTAAGTAATTTTTTATAAATCATATTTGTATAAACCCAACGTTAAAGTCAGTGAGTGAGTAATTTTTTATGCTTTTCATTTATGTTTTGTAACCCAACGTTATAAATCATATTAAGTAATTTTTTTATGCTTTTCTTTTATTTTCTGTTTTGAATGAAAGATCTCTAGTAGTAGTTTAATTTGGTGAATAAATAAATAAAAATTTATATGCAGAAGTACTTTATTTTTTTATCCAAAGGAAATTGCAAGGTAACTCAACAAGCCAATAAGCGACCAATGTAAAAAAATTTAAACATTTTCTTTTTATCAAATTAAAGATCTCTATTAGTAGTTTAATTTGGTGCTAAAAAATAAATATTTATGCGCGGATGTATTTTTATTTTTTTATCCGAAGGAATTGCATGGGGGGTAGGGAGGTAAAGTGGGATGGTATATCCCCCTGACTAAATATAAGCACCCCTCCCCTGCTTTTATTTAGTACGGCTTCTCCTTGACTATTTAGCCCGTGGCTTTTTAGTGCGGGTGTGTTTTTTGTTGCCGAACCATGGGCTAAACATCACATCATCCCCTTATCCCCCCTAATTACCTCATCCCTCTCCATAATACTTCATCCAAACGAGCCCTTTGCGTTTCGAGAATCACCCGTCTCGCTTGGCACGGTTTCAGAGAAGTTTTCTCTTCACTTGTTACTCTCGTCTGTATATCTATCTTTTTCTATTCATTACCCTATAAAACTCTTTCAAAGCCTCGGATCTCATTTTTTATATTTGGATTTTGATATGCGGAGTAAAATTCAGTATTTTGACGACCCTTTAAGCATGATAAAAGTATTACTTTTGCGATCGTTTTCACTGTACTGTCAGGAACTTTACATTTGACCCATTTGTATTTAATTTCTGCGTTCGTTAATATAAAAATCTTTATTCCGACCACAGTATATTGGGTGAAGATTTTCTTGGCTGGCTTGATCGTGGACAACATTGAAAGTGCAGTGTATATTTACGTTTCGTTTTCATGGATTTAAAAAGGTTAATGTTGGATAAAAAAAGGTTAATTTTGTTCCCCAGAGGAAGAGGGCGTTACGGTATCGTCGGAATAAAATACTATGAAAGAGGAATTTGAGAACTCCGGCCGATTACCAATCCTCCATGATCGCCGCCGCCAAATCCAAACTGGCTCAGACCCAAAGTTAGCAACAGTACAAGAAAGTTAACTAACAGCGTTGCATGTACGTCACGTTGCGATTCTTCTCCTCAATTTCTCTCTATTAAAATCAACAGAAAAGATATGCGTACAGACGTGGGATCTGTGCACCCGTTTTGGACCCTCTAGTCTTAGATCGAATCTGCTCAATTTGTTTATAATATTTTGTTTAAGGTTCTCGTAAAAAATCAGCTCAATTTAATCTTCATAATGATACTTCCAAATTTGCTTTAGAATTTAGGCCTGAATTCTAGGACAAAGTTGTATGTTTTGTAAACACCTTTATTGATATCCGATTCAGATGATTTTTATCGGAGACACTAGACAATGTATTCTTAAAAAAACGAGCAGCTCGATCATCCTTGTGTGATCCGAAATTGTCCAAAATGGATTTGTACGTCCGCACACAGATTTCTCATCTGTGTTTGAAAAATCAATTTTTTTGTTAGTGGAACACTCCTAATCTTCCCAACACATTTCGAAATGAGTACTACAGTACTATTTTTTTGGCTTTTTACCCGAAATAGTTATGGGATCAGCTGTGGCAGACCTGAATCACCCCCACCTGACCGAGTTCTGAAATCTAGAATTCAGTACCTTGCACGTGTCCTCATGGGCACAAACCAATTTCTAGTCTTGGTAATTAGTACACATGCACCAGCCATCTAAGGTTCCACGTCTTATATGGTTGACCAGGTAATTGCTTCTTTTGCTGTCCGCTTTTCTTTTCACAAGACAAATTTAAGATATTCATATATATTTCCTCAAATGTCCGATTTATATGATTTCTTTGGCATAGTATAAGTTGAAAATATATGCAAAATAAATGATAATATTCTGTAACATCAATTCCACGTGGTGTTAGGTGCTCAAATAAATTTACGTACGTAACATATTTGTTACCAATTAATACTCCCTCCGTCCCAATTTTATAGTCTTAGTTAACACTTTTTGTCGTCCCAAAAATATTGTCCCACTTCAAAACTAAATGGGTAATAGTTAAGGAATTTCCTTTTATACCCTTATATTTTGAAATTAAAAATAATAAAAAGTAAGAAAGTGTAATGATTGAAGGGGTAAAATAAGAAAAACATGTTTTCAAACGTACAATAATTATGTCCCCTTATTAAGTTGGAATTCCCAAAAGGGACTATATAATTGGGACGGAGAGAGTATTCTGTAATGTTCAACATAAGACAATTACGAGCCATTAAACTCCGCCATGCTAAGGAGATTGATTAAGAAAATTCATTGCATAGGAAATTGATTTGTAAGTTGGATAGCCACTAGATTTTTATTTTATTTTTTTTCATATTCATTATCATCTAGTGAAAATTCATTGCATTACTATATATATAGTACTTGTTCTTAACGCCTATGACGCCTAGAATCCCCAAAAAATGTTGTTAACGCCTATGACGCCTTCACAATCCTACCAGATTATCTGTTTATGTACTCCAGCATTGGCATTACTCATCGGGAGCAGAACAACTATGCTTTGGAACAACGACAATTGTCTCCGGCTAACTGGATCGTCAGATATAGTCCAAACAAGCAACCCCGCTGGTACTTGGACTACTACTTAAGCAATGTTCTTCAATGGATTTTATTCATTGGGGAAATGATGTGATTTTATCACATCTCCAAACAAGACTAGATTTCATCAACACTACATTTTATCTCATAATAATCCATTCGAGAACAAGACCCTAGATTGTACTTGGGACCCCCCATTCAAATAGTTTTTTTAACAAGGTGTTCGGGTCAGTTTTCACGCACCTCGACTAATTCTGAGGGACAAATCCCACAGTTCACTAGTGGGGATTCAATTATAGTCAGAGCACATCTCTGTATGAACTGGCCCAAAAGGAGTTGATAGCACCAACGAGATTTCGAACCTTAGATCTTAGGAGGAAACAAGCCCCTACGTTTCAAGCATTGACTACTAGGCCAACCCTAACCCTTGTGATTCCCGTTCAATTCTTGACATTCTCCATTCTCATGGAAAAATAATTCAACTTCTCTAATTGATTGCTCTTTTAGGAGATTTCAAAATATTTGCATTAACATCAAATTATGTTTAAAAATCATGATTAATAATAATAATAATAATAATAAACGATTAAGAGGGAGGTAGGGGATTAATAATAACAATTATGTTTTTTTGGGAGCTCCATTGCAAAATTCATTTTGTCATAATTTATTCTCAAAACTACTGTGGTCTTGTTCGTTTCCCTGTTTAGTTTTAGTTTTAGTTTTGATGACATCATTATTTCCCTCATTTCTCTCTCTATCTCTCTTCACTCATTACTCCTGCTGACATCATCAAAACTAAACTAAACTATCTAACTAAACACAGCCTGTTCTTTTTACATTCTCATTTTACGTTCTGGGTAAAAAAGCTGATTACACCCAAATAATACTCTCTCACAAAATCTTTTCTCCTCTCATCTCTTGAATGACTCTATTGATTAAAAATTTATTCTGATCATAATTTAAAAATTTGGAATTCACAATTTAAAATACTAAACGCAAGAAATAATAATAGGTTTTCAAATGTCCCCCAGTACAAATATGATCATTAAAAAAAATGGCTGATTGATTCATAGTCAAACTCAATGAAGAGACGCTTATCAAAGAAAAAACTAAGTGGATGCACGGGGTGGGTGCTGTGCGGCAAAACTACGTCATTTTATTTGATTTTTGGGTAAACCTCCAAAACTTCCAAGGGCCTTATTTGAAGGAAGAAAAAACCACTGCAAAGTGCCTAAACCCACTATCATATTCTAAAGAACATAAATCCCCTAAAATTGAACATCAAAATTAACTCTTCAAACAGGGCTTGTGGAAGCTTTAGAGGTATGCCAAAAAAAATGAGCAAAACGATATAGTTTTACCGCACAACACGATGTACAACACCTATCGCACATCACCTTTCCGGAATTCTAGAGAGGGAGAGGGAGAGAGAGGAGAGATGGAGAGGGAGAGAGAGAGAAACACATGCTAACGACCTCATCAGGTTTTCAAGTGCATGCACCCGCCTCCCTGACAGGCTGACACTTCCCGACTCACCCCTATATAAACCCAGCCCAATTCCCCACCTCTTAACTCACACTCTCACGCTCAATTCCAACACCCTCACAGAGAGAGAGAGAGAGAGAGAGAGTGAGTGAGACAAGGAGGGGATTGAAAATGAAAATTCCCAATTCAAAAATGCCCTCTTCCCAATTCGTCTCTCTAATGTCGAAATGCACAGTTTTCCCGCATCAAAAGTCCACAATGGAACCCCTGAAACTCTCCGTCTCCGACCTCCCAATGCTCTCCTGCCACTACATCCAAAAAGGCTGCCTCTTCCCTCGCCCCCCTTCTCACCTCCCCACCGACTCCCTCCTCTCTCTCCTTAAAACCGCCCTCTCCAACACCCTCTCTCTCTTCCCTCCCCTCGCCGGCCGTCTCAACACCGACTCCCACGGCTACGTCTACATCACCTCCAACGACGCCGGTGCCGACTTCGTTCACGCCATTGCCAATCACATTCACGTCCGAGACATCCTATCTCCAGTCCACGTTCCCGATTCCGTTAAACAATTCTTCTCTCTCGACGGCACCGTCAGTTACGACGGCCATTTCAAGCCGATTCTCGCTGTTCAGGTGACAGAGCTAGCCGACGGTGTGTTCATCGGATGCTCCGTCAACCACGCCGTCACCGACGGCACGTCCTTCTGGAATTTCTTTAATTCGTTCGCTGAATCATGTAGGGGAGGAGTCAAGAGAATTTCGTGTTGGCCGGATTTCAGCCGGGAATCTGCGCTGATTTCCACAGCTGTGCTCCGGTTCCCCGACGGCGCACCGAGAGTCACATTCTCCCTCGATGCCCCGTTGCGAGAGCGGATTTTCAGCTTCAGTCGAGAATCGATTCTGAAGCTGAAAACCAAAGTAAATAGCGGAAATGGAAATCCGATCGTTGACGAATCTTTCGACGTGATTGAGTTAATGGGGAAACGAAGCAATGATTCCTTAAAGGGTAATTTCGGACTTTTAGCAAAGCCAACGGAGATTTCGTCGTTCCAATCGCTCTGTGCGTTGCTCTGGCGAGCGGTGACGAGGGCGAGGAAATTCCCGGCCTCTAAGACGACGACTTTTCGAATGGCGGTGAACTGCCGCCACCGGTTAGAGCCGAAGCTGGACCCGTACTATTTTGGGAACGCGATACAGAGTATCCCCACCTACGCCACCGCAGGGGAGGTGACGCGTCGGGATGTGCGGTGGTCCGCGGAGCAGCTGAATAAGAACGTGGTGGCCCACGATGACGACAAGGTGAGGCGGGTCGTAGAGGATTGGGAGCGGGACCCACGGTGTTTCCCGTTGGGGAATTTCGATGGGGCGATGATTACGATGGGTAGTTCACCCCGGTTTCCCATGTACGATAATAATTTCGGGTGGGGGCGACCCGTGGCGGTTCGGAGCGGGCGGGCGAATAAGTTCGATGGGAAGATATCGGCCTTCCCGGGTCGGGACGGTGGTGGGAGTGTGGATCTGGAGGTGATTTTGGCGCCCGAGACAATGGCTGGTTTGGAGTCGGATACGGAGTTCATGCAGTATGTTTCGGGTTTTGAAAGGTGAACCGGGTTCGAATTTTAGTTATAGTAGTAGTTAGTGAAAATTCGGGCGGCTATGGTTTTGGACCGTACGGGTTTGATATTTGAGGAGCATAAGGAGGAGGAGGATGAGCCAAAAAAACCCTTTTTCTATTTCTGTTGAATTTCGTGTTTTGTCTTTTCGGTAATCATATCTTAGTTCTAATTCTATTCAATGAAGGCCAGCTTAAGTGGACACACATTTAAAAATACCTGTAAGGGGAAGATGAAAATTTAGACTAACAGGAAAATAAAAAATGCCAGTTGAATCTTCCTATGGACTAAACTAAAGTTGGATTATTGGATACTTGTTCTAGTAACAAGAACACGGAACATATACATAATCCCTCACTCCAGAGTTCCAAGGACAACATGTTACGCTTGCAGTGAGGAAATTGCATCTTCAGTTGTATCTTCTCCTAATTGTTAAAGTCTTGCGGACAACATGTTACGCTTGCAGTGAGGAAGTTGCATCTTCAGTTGTATCTTCTCTTAATTGTTGAAGTCTTGCGGATAAAATTTGTCCACCAACCGACAAACTTCGTCCATTTCAAAAGATTAATGTTCTCGAGAATCCAAAGTCATTTTAAGAGTAATCAACTCCATTGAGTACTCATTAAAATGGCTATCTTGCTTAAGTATTATGTCCTGTTGGGGAAAACTTTGTAGAGAGAGCAACAAAAATTGAGAGGGAGAGAGAGAGACAGAAATTGACGGGATGGGAGAGAGAGCGTGTATTATGTCCTGTTGGTGAAAACTTTGTAGAGTGAGAAACAAAAATTAAGAGAGAGAGAGAGAGAGAGAGGGAGAGAAATTGTATGTGAGTAAAAGTGGATTCTCCAATTGGTGAACCAGGGGGTTATTGAAACTGACAAGCGAAACTATCACAAGATCAGATCGACGGGAAAGACTATAAAAATAACTTATAGCCATTTTTAAGGAAAGTCATTTTACGCCGTATGATGTAAAATATTTTCCATCAAAAAATATTTTACTTGTCATTTAGACAACCAAACGCCGGAAAAATAGGTAAAATGTTTTTGAGGAAAATATTTTATGTTGAAACAAACGGAGCCTTATATATATCTCGTGCTTCACAAAATGATTCAATGTAGCAACTAGTAACGCATCAAGTTCCCCATCTCTAAAGTTTTGAAGAAGACCTTTAATTGATGACACGAGACGAATAGTATTTACTGTGTCTTGAGATTTACATTGCAAAGCTTAACAAAAGACACTTATGATCTCCAAAAAAAAAAATTTCACAAGATGCAAGATGAGGAAAAATTCAAATGAACTCAATGATTCATGAGCTACATCTGCTAGTCCATGATCTTACAGAGTAAATCCATCTTCGGTGATCTGGAGTAGAATTTCACATGCAGGAATAATTTTTTTTATTAAGCTAGAAACCGACGTCGAGTATCCCCTGGCCATTGTAACGTGCCAATTTTTTTTGAACAGGAGAAGAACTTTCGCATTCAGAAAAGCCTAGCGGGCACTTACAGGGATTACAACCAAATACACTGAAAATAATCTAGAGAACAATCCAAAGAAACGAAAGATACGAACACCTAAGCCCCAAAGTGAGGATGCCGTCTTAGGCACCAAGATGTGAGCCTAAAGCTCGCTAACCCATACTGCGCAGCGCAATCATCCATGGCGTGGGCAAACCGAGTCAAAGTCGGGTTTAGGGTGAATCAAGATGAAAGAGACTAAACTCCTTACGGATCGTGAAGATTACAATCAGAATAAAACAATAGTCGCAGGTGCAATCCGGAACCAAAACAACCAAACAAAACTAACTAAAAACAACCATTCACAACCCAACAATACAGATCCGCCCAGAGCATCACTGAGTTGAACTGGGACAGGCCGAGATGCACTGAGTTGAGGATGAATCGCTAATTTTCCACCACCATCCCACCAGATCTGGAAAATCCAGATCGGTAACAAACCGGACCGAAGGCCGCCGGTAGCAAAGCATGAAAGTAAAAACTCTTCTCTGCCTCCTCCTTATTTGAACCTCCACCAATTTGATCGTCCTAGTCTCGAGCTCATCAATTACAATCAAATAATTAATTTCTTCAGCTTTAGCAACTTTCAATTCATCAGTTCGTCTGCATGAAACACCAACGACATTGACAATAGAAGCCAAATTACTAACGAAATGAAAGATGAGAAAAACTTCTCTCGATGATGTGCTAAGCAATATACATAGTATGCATTTGGATACTCAAGCAAATCACCAATTCCACTCACCCCTTATATCGCTTGCACCATCATATCTTTACCTTCGAATGTTTTGAATCTCCAAATTATGATTGGACAACATAAAACACATCTCATTTTTTAGAGTCAATGCGTTAGAAATTTTAAACCTTCTTTGTTTGCAAATATTGGCCTTGTTCGGTTGGCTGCTTAGGCCAAAAATTTTCGGCAAAAAGTAAAATATGGGATCCACCCCTCACCCCTTGACTTTTCAAAGTCTGGAAGGAGTAATTGTTGTATTGTACTAAAATATTACATTACACGTTGGATTTTGGGAGTGAGAGAGAGGGATAGAGGACAATTGCATTACACGTTGGGTTTTGAGGTGAGGGGGGCCCACTAGCTCAATTTTTGCCTGTCAAAAGTGAAGCGGGTACAGAGTAGAAGGGGTGGGTTGGGGCCTGGGTCAGATGGTAAAATGTTAATAATTTCAAATTTTCAAAAAAGTTTTGGAAACTGGTTTTCAACTCTATAAACCGAACAAGGCCATTATTGTCTGGGAAAAAATCCACATATCGATTGGTCAACACTCTCCAAGACCAACAAAGAGTTGCCTCACCAGAACCCTAGCACTGCATGACAGTAAACAGTGAAAAACACCTACGCATCTCATCGACGGTAGCCCCTCCGATGCCAAAGTCAGTATCACGCACTACCAAACCCTAGAGCTTAATTGCATATTATAACAAATCACAACGTACCTTTCTTTATGAGTTCATTCCTTATAGATAAGGGTTACTTGTTTCTCAAGTAGACTTGCTGTTCTCAAGGATTCAATCCTTGCCCATATGGAATTCTTTCACATATGGTAACTCAATCTTAATCCCTATAATCATGAGAGACTTTCCTGTCACATAAGATTCTTTTTCCAGAATTTTCTACTGCCTCACCACTTTAGGACAGTTCATTCTAGGGTTTGTATCTTGTACACCATGGTGCACAATAATCACTGTGCACTCACATCACATGTTCGGCTACATCCCTGAGCACCCTCAGGTGGTGTTCCCGACCATGGCATGTGTCTCTCACCTAATAAATATTTTCATACAATTTGGGTTAAGTTAGGTTATTTCAAGAAATACCAACTTCACTTACAATTATATATATTTGCTTACTATTTGTCTCATCCCGAGCTTCACCAACTATTTTAGAGCACTTTGCATCACCAGTCTTCTCACAAATTGCTTTCTTCACTTTGGTTGCCATATAACGTGTAAAATTTCTTTTTGAAACTTTGGTGACATGAGGGTCGCATTTTTTTTGGAGATTTATCTGACACAACCTCGGCACAGGGCCGGCCTTATTTGCAAGATTGAATGGAAAAATGAAACAATTCACATGGAAGCAATCATGGGTGCATGATTATATTCAAAGGGAAAATTGGAATTCAAACTCATCACATTGGCTTGCAATGGAAATGATCACTTTGGGAGATTGTGGAGCTGATTTTCCAACGGCTAGAAGAAGAAGCAATTCAACGTTCAATTAGTCTTGGGATTAAATAGGAGTAGCTATTGTGCAGAGGTGGTGAAGAGAATTGGAGAAAAAAAGAAGGCATTCATATTGAGCTCAAAGTTCATTGTTTATTGAGAGAAAAATGTAGAGCTTCATATTGTTTTTATCTACACTTTTGAGAGTGTTTATTTTGTGAGATATCATTGTAAAAAGGGATTGTACACCCTTGTGAGAATTTATCTTTTGTGAGTGATTTTTGTGTGAGAAAAAATTACTTGGGTAGGTGTGACTAGCACCGGAGTCAAAACTAGTTGGTTAAGTGTGACTAGCACTGGAGTAAAAAATAGTCGGAGAAATTGGGGGACATTGCTCGTTGTAAAGGTTTCTCTAGCACCCACAAAGCTAGAAAGTGTTACTATTGGAGATAGTGCAACAAATCCCGAGATGGACACTTGGGGAGTGGACTAGGCCGTGAAGTTGCGGACCGAACCACTATAAATCTCTGTGTTTGATTTCTCTCTTTTCTTGCTCTTTTACTTTCCGTTTTGCATATCCATATTGCATAAGTAGATTGATATTTCTTTGAAATCAGACTTGAGGTAGAATCAAATGCAAAATTAGTTAATTTGCTGCAGTTATTAAAGTCCTAAAAATCTGTCTATTTGTTCTCTGCTGCTGCTGCGTTTCTGTTTTTAACTTAGTTTTAATTTCTTATTAATTTTGAGAAACCCATTCACCCCGCACTTGTGTTGCTATCTGAGCCAACACTCACTTTGTTCACTTTACATTTCCAAAAAATTTTCCAAAAAGATTCTTTCCCCATCTCTCATCTCTCCAATCATTAATCATATTTCTCTCTCTACTCATACCCCTATATTCAATCATTATTCTCATTTCTCTCTCTATCTATCTCCAATTATTACACCTATCTCTAATTATTACTTTTTCAAAAAATTCATCCAAACACTATCTCAAAAATATTTTTCAAAATATTCTTTTCAAAACTCTCAACCAAACACAGCGAATGTTTTTGAACAACTTTATGACAAGAATTAGGATCTTTCCCGCAGTTCTAGATGGTGGACTTAAAAAATAGCATATCGACTGCCTTGGCGAATTGAACTTTGTCTGTGTCTCTATCACACAAACGAATTACATGATAGTATTGAGAAGCTCGAATTTCTGGTGTACACGGGATGACAAAATATAAACACTAAGAAAGATCGTTGAGCTGCTTTGAAGAATTCAATACACCGAACTGACGTGATAACTTCTTGGAGCCATCAACATCATATCATGAGGGAAGGTTACAAACATAACTAACCGTGCGCAGTGGCATAGCCAGAGAATTGGGTCAGTGAGGGCATAATTCATAAACGCCAGTACTTTTGTTGTTGTGAAAAACAATCTTGTCTTAAAGAATTTCTAACATGTCATTAAATTTCATTTGAAATGTGTCTCACTTGACTTACATTTTATGGGCAGATGTCAGCCTATTTAGTTGTACTTCTTGGCTTCCAAGGGGAAGTTCTGGGGTTTGAGCCAGTAGAGGTCAGGGGTACGTAAACATGTAGTTTCAAGGTAAAAATTCAGTGAATTGAAATTGTTTGTAAGTAATAAGTTATTCAGTGGTTTTGGAGCAATGGCTATGTCCTAACTCTCTTCTCTGTCACTTTTTTTACAGGCCTTTATCACATATTCACTTAATAATACTCATAGATTTAGTCCTAAGTCCCACATAAATATGCACTGGAAAATTATATTATAACACCAAGTAGTGACTCCAAGAGCTCTAATTAATTTTTTGTAAGTACAAAAAAAATGATGTACCAATTTATATTTTTCTCAAAAAAAAAAAAAAATTCTCCTAAAAAATCCAGTGTGGGCACAGGCCCACACTGGGCTCCATGTGGCTCCGCCACTGACCGCGCGTATCAACTCCCACGAGATGGGTCTCTTTGGTTGTCCCGGGAAACCCTCCAACTTCCCCGAGTTTATTCATACAAAATTCTAAAATTTCCAACAGCTACAAAGTTACGAGATTTGGTCTTTATTTCAATTATAGGATAGTTTTGAAGTAAAGGATGGTATGGACTAAAATCTACCAATTTCAGTGGCTTTGGAGCCGTATGTAAAATCTACCAATTTCATCACGTTGATCAACATAATAATCGTAAATACGTTATTGCTTTCCCGAATCATGCTCTAGAGAACTAACATCCACTCATTAATTTCAATTCTTCGAATATTTGGAGGAGGATTTTCAGAAATTGGAAAACCAAACAATAGAGATTGGCACTGACATCTGAACATTGACTTGAGAAGTTGACAATCAGGGACGGAGCCAGGATTTTGGCGTAGGGGGACGAATTTACACAATAAAAAAAATTAAAATTAAGACAACGATATGAATTTTTACTAACTCGAAAAACAATAATACCCGAACCGTCAAATGTGTTTAAATCGTGTTTTTAAGGGTACCCGTGAGAAATCGTCAAAAAAAATAACGGGAATGGCTTGATCCGAGCAGTTTTTACAATTTTAAGACAAACTACTCGGATTCAGCCTTTCTGGTTTTTTTTTTTTTTTTATGATTTCTCGCGGGGTTCCTTAAAAACATGTTTTAAACAAATTGGACGGTTTGGATCATGCAAAAATAAGTTTAAAAACCTTCAAAACGCCAAAAAAACCCCAATCTGGGATCCTTGACTGGAAAGTGGGCATATATATAAACACACACACAAAATAACACCAATGATAGAGTGTGTCCAATCTTTGAACAATATCTTTCTCAATATAAGTGATCAAGAAATTTGCTAAATAATCGTCCTCCATCCTATTGTGAAGTCTTATCTTCACACATATCATATCAGAAAATAAACGTTTAATTGTAGCCATTGAAACATGTAAAGTTAATATAAGCCGAATCAACCTATCAAAAAGATGATATATCGTGCACTTTCTTGTCTTCGCCAACACTTCACTCAACTTTGAAATCGGTCAACGATTTTGGAACTCACGATACCTAAACACATCAAGCTTATAATTTTGCAATTGATTGCAAGCTTGCAAGTATCTTCAATGTCGAATGATCTGAAGCCATCGCGAGGATCTAGAGATGTGTTGAGAATGAGCAACTCCATTTTATCTTCCTTAAACTGAGTGATCAATTCTTGCAATTGAGAATCGACTGTTTAGGGAGCCCCCAATTTCTTTTGCTCTTTTCTTTTTCCTTCGCTTCGATGTCCACAGATCACGTTAAAGAGTTTTGGGCTTCTGAAATTTCAATGAGCCTTAGTTTTTAAAAGTGAACGGGTCTTGAGTCCCTGAAGTGAGTTGGATCATAAATTTTGGGCATTTTTTTGTTTAAAAGAATTGTAATTAAACCTCATTAAAACCAATTTTAGTACAAAGTTGTTTCAAAGCTTGATAAATATTAAAGCTGTTACTCTTAATTTTTTTTAACGAAAAAACGGAGGGGGGACGGGATTATATAGTTTGAGGATAAAATATTTTTTTTCAATGTAATAGTACCAATTTTTTAAGACGTAGGGGGGACGACTGCCCGTACTAGCCCCTCCCTGGCTCTATCCTTGTTGACAATGATGACCCTGCTTTAGAGTTCGTATTTTTTTTTCTTTTAAATATGTATTAATAGGAATTGTCTTTTCCATCTACAAATTAAATATAAACTCAAAAAAAGACCTAATTAATTTTCAATAGCTGACACCTAATAATAAGGAAGCTATAACAATTAATCACATAATCAATACAAAGTAATTAAAGGAGGGAGCCGTTGCATCACATTGTCTCTCTTCGCAAGCACGACAATTAATTTTATTTTATAACAATTAATCACATAATTAAAGAAGCTATAACAATTAATCACATAATCACGTTGCATCACGGTTTGGATGTGTTCGTCACTTTTAATTTAATTTTGATTAATTTTTACCGGTAAAAAATTAAAACACATCCGGGTCGTCCAAAGCACGATCAGACGTCCAAATCCCATGCATAAAGGTGGCTTTGGAAGGAAGAGGAGAGAGTGGTTGGACTTGGGCCACATCTTTTTGGGCCCCAAATTACTTACCCAAGCTAGTCTGAGGATTTTCCTCTGGTTTTCAGCCGGCCAACTAAGAAACGACCTTCAATATTATTTGGGCTCCCAGGCTAACATTTAGTTGTAGTGCGAGGGTGAAGTCCATTTTATAATTTTGTCAAACCATGAAGTGAAAGAGCCATTTATGTTTTTTGTTTCCGTATTATTATGATTTCTCTTTGTAAATTCCTCCAAAAAATTCTACGCCGGGACACAACCTTAATCGGCTTAAAAATTGGTAAATGTTAATGCCAAAACCGTTTTTGATTGTGTCAAAACTTCAATGCATAAAATGCTTGTACTTATGTGCAATGTACATGCCTTTTATACATTGGAGTTTTGGCACAATAAAAAACGGTTTTGACATTATCACTACCCTAAAAATTTATGCCAACCTCAATTGTTTAACGAGCCAAAGTAGAATAAACCCTTGCATGGCTTAGTTAGGCTTCTATCTAATATTGGACAATTTCCTTTAAATGATAAATAACGTGTCCTCAACCATTATGCAAAGTTAATTTTTTTAATTTATGAAAAATAATCCAATGGATACGTTGATCAGACTCCGGTAGCTATGTGGTCCAAATAGAATCCTTTTCTCCTTGTGGAAATAAAACAATAAGTCTACTCTCACACCCCGCTCACATCTCATTGTGTGGGACCTATCTCGGGTCTCACACGAATGATTGGAGCCAGTTAATTTGTTTAGAATATTTTTTTATTGGTTCCTAAAAAAAAACCAGCTTAGTCAGATATTGGTAAAAGCTCGATAAGTTTGTTAAAGTTTTGGTCCGTTCGATTCAAGAAATGAAATTTGAACTAATCAATCGAGCCTTTACCGATACTTGACTCAGCTGATATTTCACAAAGACCCTTAAAAATTATTCTAAACAAATTGAGTGGCTTCGATCGTTCGTGTGAGACCCCAAAGTAGGTCCACACAATGGGGTGTGAGCGAACAGGGTTGGCCCAAGGGTTTGGAGTACCCCGAGCCTAGTCTAATAAATGTGCCCTAATAGTACAACACTTCAATAATTTTTCTGCAACAATCATATAATACGAGAAAGCCAAAACAATATAAAGTTCTGCTAATTATTACAATTGATGAATACTCCATAACGAAAAGTAACACTAAATTGAAAAACCGGTACCGGTACATACCGCAGCAATAACGAAAATGGTACGCCTCCCGGTACAAGACTGATATAACTTTGGTCCACATGGCCAGAAGGCGGAAAATTATTTGGCATTCAGAAAAAAGAATTTCATCCGACTCGTTTGAATCCGATCCGAATGGATCGGCGTTTTGGAGATCCGTTCGGGGATCGGGTAGGATGCGGGGATAGGTGTATCCCCGCCCCAAATCCGATCCGATCCCCCCCCCGAATCCTACCCGAATCCCCGTTTTTATTTATAATAATAATAATATATTTAGGATTTGAGGTACCGAAGAAAAGTAACCTAACACTACTGCCTCCTCATTTTCTCGTTCTCATCTCTCAAACAGCCCCACAGCCAGCGACTCACACTCAGCCACCAGGTTCTCTCTCTCTCTCTCTCTCTCTCTCTCTCTCTCTCTCTCTCTCTCTCTCTCTCTCTCTCTCACTCACATCAGTCATCTCCCTCTCTCTCTCTCGCTCGTCTCTCTTATTCTCTCATCTCCGATCTCCCTCTGTACTGTTTTGAGAGAACCCTAATTCTAAATGGAGATGGAGATGAGATCCCCGCCCAAAAAAAAAAAAGGTAATTACTCTCCGTTCGTCCTTGTCATTTTCTTTGTTAGTCTCCTCGAAAACCTGTTACGAGTTCTCTTATTGTTTGATGATCCAATGCTTATATATTTTTTCTGATATAATAATCAGTGACTGTTGGTAGTCATTGTTGGTAATCTCATTATGTTTGCTTGTTAATCTATTTTTTGTTTTTGATATACCAGTTCATTTCAATGAATAACTTGTTGTTTTAAGAATCATTTTGCATTTCCCTTGACCGATCTCTGTCATAGATTTGTCAATGTATTGATTTTTAGTGTATAATTACGTCAAATTGTCAATTCAAGATATTTACTAGAGAATAGATAAGAAGATTTTTCCGCATTTTGCAGACTTGAAGATACTGTTGCTGTTTTAGGACTTGAAGATGCCAACTTTTCAGCTTGCCAAGACTCTTGATTCATTTTGGAGATGATCTTCTATAGTGTTGTTGTTACTGCTTTACTACTGTGTTTGGTGTTTTTTTTGTTGTAATGTTGTTGGCTCATGAGTCATATCTGATAGGTTGTTGCCTCTAATGGCTCATGAGTCATAATAAAGTCTTTTTTAGTACTACTGTGGATTGGAAATTTGGAATTTAGATGCTCTTGTGGAATGAATATGCTGGAATTTTTTTTTTTTTTTTTTTGATATAGGCTGGTGATATGATGAATTATGGAATATTGGAAATTCCCCGAATCCCCGTTTTGGATCCCTGTTCCCCGTTTGGAGTGGGGATGGAGGGGAGAAAATAATCCCCATTGGGAATCGGGGCGGGGACGGGGATGGGGGAGGGATTCGGGGATCGGGGATAGTAGTCTCCGGCCCCGCCCCGTCCCCATTGCCAACCCTAATCACAATAAATATATTTAATATACTTATGTATAATTGCAAAACTTAAAATGGAGAAATAAAATAAATTTTACCAACCTTAATACTAGTTCTAATAACAAATTAACATGATTAATATAAAATGAACTCCAAATTTGGTTAAAATACCATAAAATTCATGTCATTTTGTCAAAAGAAAAAAAATACATTAGTTTTTGTGTATCGGCCGAGATCCCGAAATAAGGCCGGTACAAGCCGGAAAAGGCCGCTATCAACCGGTATAGAACACCAAGGTATGTGATAATGTGTACTGTTTTATATATGTGTGGTATGAGACGAGATTCATAACACTGTGATTAAGTACTCCATATGCTCCTATTTAGCCACACAGAAGGAGCAAAACTCCATCTTTATTGTCTGGCAATCAAAACACGAGGAAAAAAAAAAAAGATGTGTCTTTGTTGAAATTGGAGGCAGGAAAAAGGAAATCAAAACCATTCCACGGCTGATGGAAATAAAACTTTCGTAGGCAATGCAACATAGACACACAAATTCGCACGTGTGCGGTACCCTACTTGCAACCAAAATAAATCACCAAATTTGTCCACGTTCGAACAGAATTATAAAAGAAAATAGAACAAAAATTAGAAATTTACTCCTCAAAATTGATCATAAAGAGTAAATTTACTCCATGCTATCTTCAATCTCTCAAACATTCACTTTAACAAACATCTTGTTTGCATCATTGAAAGACCCACATGGTTAACGAACTTCAACAAGAAAAAGGACAAAAGAAAGAAACTGACAGATGTTTAGGCCCACTCAATTACAACAAAAACTACCTATGGCGACAAATTAAAATTTCCTTTCCAAACGGGTCTTTTTGCTGAAGAAATCGGCTTTCGTTGCCAAATGGGTACCCTTTGGCGAGGAAACACATATTTTCCTCGCGAAAGACTGCTCTTTTGCGACGAGATTATCTATCCTCACCAAAAAGGTTAGATTTGGCGAGGAAAATTTTATTGGTGATAAAATTTGTATTTCGTTGCCACCTCTAATAATTAATTTTTATTTTTATACTGATGTCAACCCATGATTGATCCTGTTCTTCTTCAATCCAGGATCGGATGGTACTATTTTAAAATAAATTATACATCTATATCTGTTTTACATAGAATACTTATTGAAAAAATGCTAATGATTTAAATTGTAAAATATTATCAACGATTTGTAAAGTGACTCAGTAGTGGGATTGAGTGATCGGGAGTTCGAGTAGGAGCAACTTCAAAGTTGGAATTTATTTTGCAGTTTGGTCACTTTTGAGATTTATTCACTTAATATAGTTGTTGTTTATGTTGGCGATTTATTTAAGAAATAAATTAAAATACCTCTAATTAAAGTAAAATTCGTGCTTTAAAGTAAAATTCTAACAATCAATCATAATAATAGATTTAGCATCAAACTAAGTGATTTTGGATGTTTCATTACCACTAATTAAATTAAACTTTAAGGTCAAATACAATTTAGTAACATATTCCAAGATAATCAATATGGCTAGCTTTCCTCGAACAAATGGTACACATTGGCAACGAAATTTGTATTTCCTTAATATAGTTTATTTTCTGTTTTGTCGCTTTTGATTTTTATGTACTTAATATACTTTTTGTTGATGTTGGCCTTTTTTTAAAAAATAAATTGAACTTTACCTATATAATTATCAAATCTCGCTTTAAAGTAGATTTGTAAAAATCACAATTATGAATTTAGCGTCCACCTAAGCAATTTTGTATTGTTTAATTTCTACTAGTTATATTAAACCCTGAGGTATCATATTGCATTTTTTTTTTAGTAATTAGTGGTCTTAACGAACTGAATTTAAAAAGTAAAAAAATTATGAAAAGAAGCAAAAGAAAATCACTAAAAAGGGAAAAAGTTCAGAAATTATGCTATCATGAGGTTAGCTTATGTTAATTTTTTAAACTTCGATGCAGAGTTTAAACACTTTTTTAATTTCTCTCTTCTATACAAAAAATCAAATGACAATAGATCAAAATATAAACAAGAATAATTAATATTATTCAGTCGATAACAACTACATATTCCGATCTAAGAAAAACTAGAACAATAAAAAATATTATTAGTCCAACAAAAGTTATTGTCAGAAACCCATAGGCCATTGAACATGTTTAGCGAAAAAATATGTTGCAACGCCAAAAAATCTTTAAAACACTTGAGCACAATGTTTAAGAAACTAATATGCGCAATGAAAAACATACCAAAATCATTATATATATTAAATAGTCCGAATATGGAACGAATTGTAAGGCTGGTGAGGTGGATAGGAGCTAGGCGCTCTATTGAAGAGGTCAAGGGTTTCAAACTTTAGTGGGAGCAAAGAAGAAAGCTTGGGAGAGCATTATTTTTTTTTTTGTAATGCGCTACAATTAGCGACAAAAATTCTGTCGCCTATGGTTGCTGTTGGTAGATGGTAGTATCAGGCGTCGGACAAATTTTTTTTAGAAATGGTGAGGAAAAAAATTGTCGCTAATTGTCTAAAATAGGCGAGGAAAATGATTTTTCCTTGCAAATACCTTTTACGACGCAGTATAGGCGAGGAAATAGTTCCTCGCTAATACCTTAGGCGATGGAAATTGATGCTCTAGCGACAAATTTTTTCCCTCGCCATAGCACGGTTTTGTTGCAAGCCTATTATGAATTTGGGCCTGTTTTAGTTTGGGCCTATGGTCAGTATAATTGTTTAGGCCTTTTTCCAAGTAAGATATATTGAGCATTTTTAATTTTTTTTTTTTTGTTGGGTAAATGAGAGTGATACTCAAGCCTATTAAGAAAAAATATAAGAATACCACAAAATTTTGTACTTTTTAGAGTGCCCTAGGGCCTGAGCCGGCCCTGTGAGCAAGAGGGTGTTCGAGTACACTGACTTGGTGCAAAACAAAATGCATTCCAAGAAGACATCATCGCATGAGATGAAGCAAATCACATTTTCCAAGCGTTTACCTAATTATATATGAATGCGTGTCCAACAGAGAAAACACAGAGAGAAAAAAACAACTTTGTTAAGTAATCATGCACTTGAGAATATATGTCGAACCATTTTTCAACCCCCCACTAGTTCAATTTCTAGAGCTACGTGCAATATTTTACAACAATGTCTGAAACTTAACCTTTCTTTCATATATTTTCTTTCCCCTGCTAACCCTTAAACCTAGCTCTTCGAATCATCAAAACTACTAGCTAGTATTCATGGAAAATTGAAATTTTCTCAGCTTTGAAGCCGGTATTTTACAGGAAGTTTAAACGCAAATCCAAAGGAGGATGATCCCTGAATTGATAACTCGCCCCGATGTTGTAGGAGAAGGGGTTAGCCAGCTCCTTGCATTCATTGAATGAGTTCAATGGAAACAACTCCAACGTCTCAATCACTCTCTCAGGCTCCACAACTTGATTTACGTCTCCGAAATCTGCCATGAAAAGAATGTGAAACTAATTAGGAGAACGATTTACTTGAAAAAAAACAAGTTGTACAAAAATTTTATGAAGAATGATGTAACGAAAATAATGATGCTATACGGACTGTACATGTGAACAGTTCAGATCATCCTTCTGTGAAATAGACGGTAATTTATATAGGTGGTTTTCACCGGTTTCTTTATCAATTCATATAAAATAAAGCAGGTAATATATAGCCATAAATTTCTACTTGGTTAAGCTTTTTATTCAGAATGATAGTTAACTTACATTTCGTAGAGGAAACCTTGTGATCTTCACGATAATGGATCTCATGATGTTGCTGGTGATCAGCAACTGAAACTCTGCGACGTTTCTGTCTCTCCCTAGCTTTGTGATTCTGGAACCAGTAAAATACATTCTTGCTCTCGATCTTACCATAAAAGCTTAGCTGAGATGATATCTTTTGAATCTGATCAGTGCTTGGGGTCCTGAGTCCAGACCTGAACAGGTCAGTCAGGACTCTGACCTGTTCAGTCGTCGGATTCCACCTCCCGCACTTATTACCACAACCTCCACCGCCACCACCCCGTGGCTTGATACAAAAGCCTGACATCCCATCATCCATTCCTAAAGTTCTGAACCTCTGATGTTTGTTAGTACTTCTGAGATTCTAAACTGAAAAGACTAGAGTCTGTCTGCATATATATAAATAGAAAAGAGTGATTGATTTTTTTTTTCTTTTTAAATGTGATTAGTGGTGTGTTAAAAGTAATTGTTTATGTGCACTCTCTGCTTTGATTTTAGAGAATTGGGAGAGAACTTTGAGGATTTGATCGCATTGTTTTTTGGCCTTGTTTGTTGTGCAAAAAGAGAAAAGGAGAGGTAGACATGCACAAAAGCTGCCACTGTTCAAAGATTTCGGTCGGAGGGCAGACAAAGAGGTAAGTTCTCCAATTCTTATTAAATATTGCTATCATGTCCTATTAGAATATTGCTTAATTACTATGTTAAGAGTGATGGAGTGACCATTTTAAAAGTCTTTTTCCTCTACACAAGGACATGAGGTGAGTAACAAGTCTAAGGCAAGAGATCTGTATTTCAAAAAAAAGTGTGGTATGTTTTTGTATATCAAGGTGGAATTAGATAGAATGATGGATAAAATTTCAACGGTTAGATAGAATGATAGATAAAATTAGAACGGAGAATTGTATGTCGTATTCAACTCAAAGCCAAACTCAACCATGTACACATAATATTGTTATCACATTTGGATATTCTCTTATGTGGTACCTGACTCGAATCAATATGGTGTGTTATGTGAAACCCATCAGATATGATAATTATCGTTACCATCTAAAGCGTCAAATAAAATAGTACTCAAACTGGATGCCCAAAACGCTAGCTAACTTTTTTTATTTTTTTATTTTTTTGGTGCTTTGGAAGATTAACGCTTGCCAACTATTATACAAATAGGTATCATATAAGCGTGGGTTCATAGATTATGCATTGGATGGAACATCTTAATTGATGTGACCATATAACATATTGTTTTACAAGTAGGTTGGCTAGCTATTGCAATGGTTCCAAACCCACAAAGACATATGAATAGTACAAAGTTTCATCATAAACTAGTAGAGATGTCTGGTAAAGATCATGATACTGAAAATAATGAAATTGCAACTGGCAAAGAAGGTTGGTAGGAGTGTAAGTCAAAGTTCCCAGGTTGTCTTACCTTAATTGGACGGTTGTGATCAAAATTCCCTGACATGGATAGAGTTTTTAGTTGACCAAGGAGTCAAAATTTGCTTGGACTAATAAACCTTCTTTAATGGTATGCGGACAGAGAGTAGAGGACAGTAAAATATGACTCCAATTTCTTAGATTTGAGAGAAAATACTTAAGTGAGGAACAAGAAGAAGGGGACCAATTTGGCTTTTCCTTATGTCCAGTGGCTCCTGTCTTAGGCAAATGAAAGCCCTTAACTGATAAGTCAGTGTTTGAAATTTGGGAGCTTAAATATAAAGAAGGGTAAACTCACTTATACCCTGGTTTGGGCTATGTACAGTTACATCCCCTTTGATTTAATTTATTGCATCGCACCCTCTGTAGTATTTAAAACGTTGCATCTGCATCCATTCCCCTCCATATTAACTGAGGTGTACCTCACATGTCTCTTGAATCTAATCGATATATTAAAATTTGATCCGAGCAGTTCATAATGTATTAATCAAAGAGTACAATATCTCTTTAAAAAATCGTGTCTATCAGAATATGAACGGTTCAGATCCTTTTTTTTTTTTTTTTTGTACGGAGGGTGAATTGTTTGGATTTAAGGAAGATGAAGAATCCAAGAAGAAGAAGGCATCTTGGACTTTTAGTCATTTCCATTAATTGAGTGCGTCTGCATAAATCCACAAACCACAGGGAATATGGATGAAACAAAGTGAACCAATGAGCGTAACTGAACATGACACAAAACCACAGGATGTAGTGAAATTTGCCATACAAAGAAATAAGCCATTTTGGTTCTAGGTGACTGCGGGATGCTACAAAAAACATTTATGTTAAGAATTTGTTCTTTTACTTACCGAGGGACGTCGAGGATATGTTCAAAGTTTGAGAACTTGAAAATCATAAGCATGTGTTTCTGATTTCTGAGATTGCAGATTTTAGGGAAATAGTACCAACATATTAGAATAATACAAGACCTACTCTTCCTGGCTCATATCAATTGAAAAAAAATATTTACACATATTATTTATTGAAATTGTCTGCAAAATTAAATCAGAAAAATGCACTTTGTTCTCTTCACATTTCTCCCCCTACTTAATGTACCCTTTGTCAGGTTTCTTTAATAAACTTGTTGCTGATCAAAAAAAAAAAAACATTTCTCTCTCTACTCATACCCCTCTCTCCAATCATTATTCTCATTTCTCTTTCTATCTCTCTCCAATTATTACACATCTATCTTATAATTACTTTTTCTAAATATTCTTCTCAAAACTCTCAACCAAACACAGCAACCGGTATGTTTCCGTTATTCACGTCCTTGATCCATCAAAATAGGCTACCTAATAAAACTTCAACTTCAAAATTGCAACAGCAGCAAGCTCCCACTTCCGTTTGATGTTAATTAAGTAGACAAACTAAAATAGAACAACAGTCTAAAAGTCTAATTTTACAACTAATTATTCATTCAGTAGTCCCGGAGTACTACCAAATGGTGCTCCACGACTCTCCCACACTTCACATTCGGGTGCGATCCATTTACCATGCACACACTTAGTCATGAATCCCATGAGAATGTATAGTATTTTAAGTGTCCCGGAACACCATGTAACTGTGCTCAAGGAGGACTAAATAATTGGACTAATGTTACTCTCTCTTGTGATTAGACAAAAAGGTGATGGGGGTATGTCCACTTAGTGGTATATATGATCCTCCCTTTATTTCATTTTTTGCGCTCCTCTTGTCCCTTCGTAATTAACAAGAAACCAAATGCAATTCAATCATCGGCACGCTTAATTACAATTAAGAAACCAAAAAGAAATTAAGAAGCGTTTGTGACTCTCTCTCTCTGCCTTCCTCAAAAACGGCCATAACTTGGGGCACCCACTGTGTTTCCATTTCATGAATAAAAAAATGGCTTGTTTCTTGGTGAATTAATATGGCTTTTCTTTTTAATAATCAGAAGTTCGGTACTCTAAGACAAACTTTAATTAGTCTTAAGATAATTTTACTAGGAATGAGAGTCAACAAGCCTGCTAGTGTAAACCTTTTACTTGCTGTCGTGTTTTCATTCAAACAACACCTTAATTATGTTCTCTTGTTCTTGATAATCTGGTGTCCGAGCCATTTCACACGCACTTGGACTAATCCCAAGATTTTGAAATTAACGACCAACAAATCTCCAGTTTTCAAATGAATTGATAGCACCTGAGATCGGAGGTTTCGAACTAGACCTCAGGAAAGAGCAAACCTTAAGACTCAGGACTTGATCACCAGGCCAACCTAGCTCTTGGAGTTCCCATGCTGTCTCCCCTTGTTGGGCCAGGAGTGTTCCCATGAATTTGGTTACACAGTTTCACTCACTGCGACCGCTCTAAAAACAGACCTGCGGGTGCAATGTCGAATCTCATAAAAGATTTAATTGAAACCCTTCCTACTACCAATTGGTTTTTAGAAGAGATGATGAAAAAGTGGTCCGACAAGTGATATAAGAGCCAGGAGGTCATGGGTGATCATGTCGTACCATACCGAAAATATATTGATAAGAACTTAGAACTAACTACTACTCCATAGAATAGTGGTTAAGTCTGAATGTTAATCCACAGGGACAGATTGACTAAATTACGCTAGTTTCAATTGGTTTCTAATTTAATTCAGTTAAAAAGAGATTGGTTTAAGTGATCGATTTTAGAAACTAAATGAATTAAGGAAACAAGTAATAAAATTGGTGGGAACTAGTGAGATAGAGAAAAAAAAAGAAGGGTTTCGAATCCACCCCGGCCACGTGACTAAGCTATGTATAGTTTAGGTTTATTCTTTTTCACTGGCTGTCCAGTGACATGATTCGTCTTACAAGCATAACCCATCTCAGTCACCCAAGCGCAAGAATTGAAAACCATTGATTAACTTGGTATTTGAAAACTAGTACACAAATACTCAACAGATTGAAAGCATTAAAATAATTTCACTCGATCATAATGATAAGATCGAGTTCTAGTTAGTCAATCGATTTGCATCAATAACCTAAAACCTATACATACACAGAGTTACT
The DNA here is from genome assembly GCA_016920895.1 of Vaccinium myrtillus. Classification (NCBI taxonomy): domain Eukaryota; kingdom Viridiplantae; phylum Streptophyta; class Magnoliopsida; order Ericales; family Ericaceae; genus Vaccinium; species Vaccinium myrtillus. The sequence goes on along the minus strand of CM029280.1, from coordinate 20,666,366 downwards.
TGGATTGGGGTTTCATCTTCCCCCAAGAAGGTGTTTAGCTAGCCATGGAGATTGAGACGAACGCGGTTGAAGTTGAAGACGCCATGAAGTCTCTCTTCCTCCTTGTGTTTCTCTCTCTTTATGGGGTTGCGTCTCAATAGTTAGAATAATTTCAGAACACCCAAAACGGACATAGCAGGTCCCTATTTATACAGAAAAAAACCCCTAAGAATTACAATAAAATGCGAATTCCTGATCTATCTCGGGCCCGACCGTTCGAACGGCTCCCAATCCCATCCGGACAGGAATTACAAAGACAATTTATGTGCTTCTGTGTTGCTCTTGAGTATTGCCAAGTGCCAAGGCTCCTTGTTTCGCTTCGGCACTTCATAAGACCGTCCAAACTGCACTTCATTGTACATGTTCATCTTGAAAGCCTACAAACATAACAATAACATTAAGATTCACCAAGTAACACTATGATTGGACCGTTAAAGCATAAATCAGTAGGCCAAATTTTAGCAATGGCTGCATTAAGAAATTGCCGGTAAAGTACCAAAAACCTTTACTAAAAGTACTTCCGACGGTAATAACGCGGATATGATACAGCTGTCGATACGGCCGCCAAGAAAAGAAAACGGCGGTAATTTACCGCGTTGAAGGTTTTTTCCGAAGAAAAAACGTTTGTCCCAAGTTTCGAATCCGCAACTTTATGCGTGGAGCCCTAACACCTAACCGCGCAGCCACCTAAACGTTTTAGTTATATTTTCAAAACAAAAATCCTTATATTAAAATTTTCAGTTTTACCGGCAATAATGGTACCCTTTTTCCGGCAGTTTTATTACCGCTGGTAAAAAAACAATGGTAAAAGTCATTTTTCCTTGCGGGTTGTAATTACCGCCGGCAAAAGGCAACTTTGGAGTAGTGAATTAGAGGATTAAATGGGTCCTTTTCAGCACCTATCAACGGGTTCGAATCGCGGGAGCGTCATTGTGGGATTTGGGGACCCTGTAGTGCCCCAATCACAGCCGTCTGTTTGGCAATCAACGGCCCAGATTATTCTACAGGTAACTACTTTTCTTTACGTGAAGATAACATGAAGATAGTCCGGGCTGTTAATTGGAAAACAGACGGCTATGATTGGGGGACTACAACCCTATAGTGCTTTGGGCATTACAGGGTCCCCAAACCTGTCATCGTGATTCGTGAGGGAGGGAGTGTTGGGCCTAGAGTGCTCTCATAGATTTGGTTGCACAATGTCACTCGCTGCGACTTCTTCAAAAACAGACTTGCGGGTGCAATGTGGAATGCCATAAAATACTCAATTTTTCTACCCTTCCTACCACCAATTAGTTTTAGGAAAGATGGTGAAAAAGCGGTCTTCCATCTGATTAACATGATTCGATAATCTGGTTAACATGATTTGATAGTCTCTGGATTTTGAATTGTTCTCTCCCTCATACACAACATGATACAACCAAAAGCGGTTGTTTCTAGTTTCCACTCTTGTTTCGTTGTTTGTTTTCATTTTTCATTCTTTTGTGGAGTGGACATACATGCCTTTTTGAATTTTGATGCAATTCCTACTCAGTGGACGATAGGGCGGATGTACAGTGGGGCTGGGGTGGGCCCTGGCTCCTCTGCACTTAAAATATATATATACGGAAAATTTCTAGTCCACCCTCCCGGAAACAAGAAAAATTTGGTTTTTTTTGTGTTGCAAATTATTTTTGGAAAATCCGAGCCGTCCAATGTGTTCAGAAGGTGTTTTCTAGGGTCCACGCATGAAATCTTTAAAAAAAATACCGGGAAGGGCTTGATCCAAGCAGTTTTCGCAAAAACTGTAAATATATTATATTTAATATATTATATTCAATCTCAAAATCATTAATTATTAACTTGACTTTAGCATGCCATTTTTGGATATTTATTTGATTTATTATATTTAATCTATTATTTTCTAAATTATTTTCCTGGTGCTAATTTCCTTCATGATCACTATTTGACTCATCTTTGTGTAAAAGTTTACTATTTAATTCTGGAGATTCGTCAGATGACTGATTATGTATTTCTTCTTCAAAATTTTCAAAACTTTGTTTTAGTTGTAACACAGCTATACTATCTTTTTATTTTTTACCATTTTCTTTTATCTTGATAATGTCTCGTTTAATTTGATTTATTTCATGTTGTAAATCTAGTAAAGTAACTTCTTTTTGTTTTCTACTAAATCTATCTATAGTAGCATTAAGGCTTACTATTGGTTTGGTATATTGGGGTTTTTTACTTTGTTGTACTAAAAGTTGTTTGAGTTTTTTAACATATTGTTGTTTTAACTCAGAATCCTCTATTTTACCAATTAAATCAATTAATAAATCTTCTTCTGGTATTTCTTTAGTGAGTACATTAATTCTTTTACAACAATTATCAGTACATCCTATTCCTATTTGATTTTCACTTGAATTGTCACTGAAAGAATGACAATCTGAAGAAATACTAATTTTCTCTTCTTCTGAATTACTATCAGAATTACTCAAATTTTCTATTCTAAAAATTTCAAATATGTGTTTTTTATCACAATCAGATATTTTTAATTGATTGATTTTTTCTTTAACTTTACACTCATTTTTATAATGACCCTTTTTGCCACAGTTGTGACACGTAATATTACTTTTGTCGTATTTTTTTGTATTTTGTTTTTTACTATGTTAGTACTTTGGCTTTTCATAATATTTATCATTGGACAATTGTTTTTACTTTTTTTAGAATACTTGTTATTTCTATTAAAATCCTTAATCTGTTTGTGCTTTCTCCTAGATGGTGCTACTGGAGGTAGACCATATTGTTCGCAAAAATTTCCTAATTCATATTTAGCTTTATTTCTATCTTTTTGGGCTTGTTTACTAATTTTCATATCTATGCACATTCTTAGTCCTTCTTTTTTAATAGTACTAATTATATCTCCATAAGTTGACTTATCATATTCAATTACTCCTGTTGGTTGACTAAGAACGTCTCGAATTTTGTGAGCAAATAAATTTGGGAGTCCGTTAATGAATTTTTCTTTCCAAAATGATTTAGTATAATCATCTCGAAGCATTACCCTAGATGTGAAAACATCTTTATACCATCTAAAATCCCTTAGTGTTGGTCAATGTAAGTTACTTAGTTGATCATGTATCCTAGAGGTAATATTACTAGGTGTACCGACAAAATGTTTAATTATGGTATAAATTAAAGTATTTATTCCATCAGGTTCTCCCATACCAATTTCTTCATTAAATATTGGGAAACCATTTTCATCCATTTGAATAGAATTTCAAATTTCTTCACGTGACTCATTAGTGAGGTATTTATCCCACCAAGATTTTAACATTCCGGTGAAACCAGAAGTTAATAGGTCAACAATTTCTGGTTGAGTATAAACAAAATTACTTAAATAACTATTAGCAACCATTGTCATATGATTTAATTTTTCTAATATTTGGTGTTCACTTAAACCATCAATATTCCATTCGTATAATTTATTTGAAGAATCAGAAAATTGATTATCTAAATTTCGTTCTTCATATTGAAGATTTGGGGGAGTAGGACGGGAATACCAATTTTTTGTAAGACTTGTAGGGTTTGGCTTACTTGTTTTAGGGTTATAGATACGATTAATTTCTTGGGTAGAAAATTGTCTTTCTAATTGTGTGATTTCTTCATCAGATGATGTATTAAATTCTTGACTACCAGAATTTGTGCTATGATTTTTTCCCGTTGTAATTGTTGTAACTTGAGACTCTTGTTTAAATTTTACTACTAGGGATGATGTTGTTTCCTTTTTAGTGGCTAACTTAGCTAGCAATTCTTCAATTTGTTCAATACTTTGGCTCTGATTTTTTGTGGGGTTGATTGCCTTAATTCTTTTTTCAGGAAGACGTACAAGGGGTTTTTCGATGGTTTTACTAGAAGAGGGAGTACTGCTAAGAGATCCGTCATCAATTTTAGTCTCTATTTTATCTAATTGTTTACTTATAGTTTTAAGACATTGATTAGTATAATTATTTTGTTCCATTATTTTTTTAAATTCAGCTTCTTCACTTGGTAACTTAAATGGGGATGCTGTGATAGACGATCCTTTGTAATCAATAAGAATTGAATCTAAAGGAGGGTGACTAGCAGAAACCATATTATTATCTGAAGTTCTCCATCTAATATTTGTTATAGTGTTAACTTTCTTATAATAATTTTCTAAATAATCAAAAAATTGAACTTCTGTTCTGGTGTCATTCATGAATTGTCTCCGATTTTTTACTATTTCAGATATTTGATTAGAATTATATTTATTACGAAATTCTCTTCTTTTTACTGTATTATTTTGTGATTTAAATTCTCGGAATAATTTTTCTACATCTATAGTAAAATCTCTATGTATACTTAATAAACTTTTATCTATAGGATGAGGGGTTATTTCCTCAAAATCAGTTTGGGTTGGTGATCCTGGGGATGTTTTTTCAGCCTCAAATTTTGACTGTGTTGAGTAACATGGTTTACTAACCTGTGAAGTTGTTTCAATTCCTTTTAATCTAATTTTTGGATCTAGCAAATTCCTATCTTGTCTAGGTATACTGGTTGAACTTTCTGACCTACTAAGTTCTCTAATTTTAAGGGGAGTGTTAATTCGCTGTTGATCAAAACTAATTCTAACTGTGCCTTCCAAGTATTGTTGGATATAATCTAAATCTACCATATCATTTTGTATTCTTTGTGGAAAACTTTCATTTTCACTAAGCCAACTGGCTGGTAACTGGATATCATTCCATTGAATTGTTTTTGGTACTTGGACATTAGCATCAGTAGTGCTACTTTGTATGAGTACAGTTTTGTCTTTTGGACTTTTGACTAAGGCGTGAATATTTAAATTAGTTTTCATGCATTTGTAATAAATACGATAAACTAAAGCAATTGAATGACTTCCTTCGAGCATATTGGTAATTGCTCCTCCAGTTTGAATATTTAAAGTTAATGTTTTAAAAATATTTTTAACTCTTAAACTAAGTGGTAAATCAGGAAAACAATTAAAATATACTGGGCCATTGTGTAGACTAGATTCCATTAATCCTAACAAACTATCACTATATACTGTGAATCTACTATATCTTAAGTCTAATAGGATTGATGAATTAAGTCCTCTTCGTGTTAGGGGTTTAACTGCAACTTGTACTAAGCCTACATGAATAAAATTATATCCTCTTTCAAGATGTTTTTTAACTGATTCTTTACTTAAAAAGAGCACATCGTTCTCGTTGTCTTGTAATTGCATAAACTTGTTCTACAGTTTTTGCTACTTGATCAGTCTTAAAAGTATCTTCTAAAAAACTAGTTTTATAAATTTCCTTTACTGAGAATTTTGGTATATTGCAATTTCCTAAGTCTATAGTACAATCTTGATATTCATGTTCTTCTTCGTTTACTATGTCTGGTATGGACGACATCGAACCCATTGAGCTAGTTGAAGAGATGCACCTAAATAATCAATTCATTATCTTTTTCCCTTAAAATTTTCTTTTATGTTATAAAACTAAGCAAATAATAAAAGAACTTTGCATAAAATTAAGACAAATATTGAACACAATATAGATATGAAATAGTTCTTCAAGAACTATTGAGATCGATCTTCCGGATCGATCTTATTCTCATTACCTATCTGCCTGATTGTTTTCTTTCTGTCTATGTTCTCTTTTCTTTTTCTGTACATCGAATGAATCAGGATACAACATATTTATAGGCAAGGAAGATAACTACCTAATAAATAAGGTTACTATTACACCTATATCAATAGTGCATTTTGTCTCCCCTAACTTATCTATGTTGACAAAGTGGTCAGCCACATTAATATATAACACTCCCCCTTGGATGACCACACACTAAAAAAAAAATATATATGTCTCATTAAAACCTTACCAAGGAAAACCCAATGGGAAAAACCTTTGGTGAAGGAAAAAGAGTGCACTATTTTTGTATACTACAAATGTCTTCGAATTGCCTCATTAAAACCTTGCTAAGGAAAACCCAATGGGATAAAACCTTAAACTAAGGGAAAAGAGTACAATCTATATGACGACATTATGTTACTTGCTCCCCCTCAATATTGCATAACAAACCATTGAGCCGACGCATTCCAATATTGTGGATCAACCTTTTGAATGTTGATGTCGGTAACGCTTTGGTGAATAGATCCGCCAGATTATCACTTGAACGTATTTGCTGAACATCAATGTCTCCACTCTTTTGAAGGTCATGTGTATAAAAAGAACTTTGGAGAGATGTGTTTAGTTCTGTCACCTTTGATGTAGCCTCCCTTTATCTGAGTTATACATGCAACATTATCTTCAAATAAAATAGTTGGACTATCTTTGATTGATGATAATCCACTTCTTTCTCGAATGTGTTGGATCATAGATCTTAACCAAATGCATTCGCGACTTGCCTCATGGAGTGCAAGAATCTCAGAGTGATTAGATGAAGTGGCTGTCAAAGTTTGCTTCACAGAGCGCCACGATATGGCAGTGCCGCCATAAGTTAATACATATCCTGTCTGTGATCGGGCTTTGTGTGGGTCAGACAAATAACCAGCATAAGCATATCCAATTAATTGTATCTTTAAGCAATTTGAGTAGAATAAGCCCATGTCTGTAGTTCCCCGAAGATACCGTAATATATGTTTAATACCATTCCAATGTCGTCGAGTTGGAGCCGAGCTGTATCTTGCCAACAAATTTACGGAAAAAGCAATATCAGGGCGAGTGCAATTTGCAAGGTACATAAGAGCACCAATTGCACTTAGATATGGAAATTCCGGACCCAGGGATTCTTCACCATCTTCTTGAGGACGATATGGGTCTCTATTTACGTCAAGTGAGCGAACAACCATAGGAGTGCTTAAGGGACGTGCTTTATCCATGTAAAAATGTTTTAAAACCTTTTCTGTATATGTAGATTGATGTACGAGGATTCCATTTGACAAATGCTCAATCTGCAAACCCAAGCAAATTTGGTTTTGCCAAGATCTTTCATCTCGAATTCCTTCTTTAGATAATCTGCAGTTTTTGTCAGTTCTGCTAGAGTTCCTACAAGATTTAAGTCATCGACATATACAGCGATAATAGCAAATCCAGAATTTGATTTCTCAATAAAAACACATGGACAAATAGGATTATTTTCATATCCTTCTTTAAGCAAATATTCACTAAGGCGGTTATACCACATGCGACCAGATTGTTTAAGACCATATAAAGATTTTTGTAGCTTGAGAGAGTAAACAGCTCTGGGTTTTGAACTACATGCTTCAGGTATTTTGTATCCTTCAGGAATTTTCATGTATATGTCACTATCTAGTGATCCATACAGATATGCCGCAACAACATCCATCAAACGCATATCCAAACATTCATTTACTACCAAGCTGATCAAAAATCTAAACGTGATTGCATCCATTAACTGGAGAGTATGTTTCCTCATAATCAATACCAGGTCTCTGCGAGAAACCTTGTGCAACGAGTCTTGCCTTATACCTCACAATCTCATTTTTCTCATTTCGCTTGCGCACAAATACCCATTTGCAGCCAACAGGCTGTACCTCTTCAGGGGTTTGAACCACTGGTCCGAATACTTGTCGTTTCGCAAGAGAACTCAATTCTGCTTGAATTGCTTCTTTCCATTTCGACCAATCCTTTCTACGTCGACATTCTTCGACGGATTGTGGTTCAATTTCTTCATTACTTCTAGTAATGTTTCCATCATTACTTCTGGTAATGTCAAGAGCGACGTTAAATGAAAATACGTCATTAACAATAATTTTTGTTCTATCCCATATTTCTCCATAGTTAATTGAGATCTCATTATTATCACGTACGTGATCTTCTTCTGGAGATATCTCTTCCAGAGATTTTTCTTCAAGAAATTCCTCTACAGGGGAGTTATTAGGAGAAATTTTGGGTGAATCAATTATATGCCCTTCTGGAACTTTTCTATTCATAGGAATAGCCTCTGCAGGAGCACTAATATATTTGCCTTTAACATTCCTCTTCCGGGGAGCTTTATCTTTTGCACCGGCAGGTCTTCCGCGCTTCTGTCGTGGTGTAGACTCTTTAGCTACATTCTCAGTGGATTGTCCTGTAGGGATACCAATCCTTGATGGAGCATTAGCAACTGGAATGTGAGACTTTGTCACTTTCTTTGTATCGGTAAAAAGCATCTGGTAGTTGATTTGCAATACCTTGCAAGTGAATGATCCTTTGAACTTCTAGTTCAGATTGATTAGTGCGAGGATCAAGATAAGCTAACGAGGAGGAATTCCAAGTAATTTCATGTACTTTTGCTTCTGGCCGTGACTTTTCTTCCCCTAATGGTGGGAACACTATTTCATTAAAATGACAATCCTCAAAACGTGCTTTAAAGACATCACCTGTTACAGGTTCAAGATATCTTATAATTGACGGAGAGTCAAATCCAACATAAATACCAAGTCTACGTTGAGGACCCATTTTAGTGCGTTGGGAAGGTGCAATGGGAACATATACAGCACAACCAAAAACTCTAATATGAGAAATATTTGGTTGTTGACCAAGCACTAGTTGTGATGGTGAAAACTTATGATATGATGTTGGTCTAACACGAACTAGAGATGCAGCATGTAATATGGCATGTCCCCAAGTAGAAACAGGGAGTTTTGTTTTCATAAGAAGAGGTCGAGCAATTAACTGTAGCCTTTTAATAAAAGATTCAGCTAAGCCATTCTGAGTATGAGTATGTGCAACAGGATGTTCAACATCTATACCAATGGACATGCAATACTCATTAAATGATTGAGATGTAAATTCACCAGCATTGTCAAGGCGAATTGCCCTGATCGGATGATCTGAGAACTGTGCTCGCAATCTGATTATTTGACTAAGTAACTTAGCAAATGCATCATTCCGTGTAGATAGTAAACAGACATATGACCATCTAGTTGAAGCATCTATTAATACCATGTAGTAACGAAATGGTCCAGATGATGGGTGTATGGGACCACAACTATCCCCTTGAATCCTTTGTAAAAATGATGGAGATTCATTTATTACCTTTGTTGGTGATGGCCGAATGATCAATTTTCCTTGTGAACAAGCATCACAGGGGGATTCGCTTGGTAAAAGAATCTTCTGGTTCTTTAGTGGATGCCCATTTGAATTTTCTATAATTCGACGCATCATTATTGATCCTGGATGCCCAAGACGATCATGCCATAGCATAAATACTCTTGGGTTAGAACACTTCTGGTGCATCACTGCATGTGATTCAATAGATCTTATAGTCGTATAATATAACCCACTTGACAAAGCTGAAAGCTTTTCTAATATCATCTTTTTACCAGACTTCGTAGAAGTTATATAGAGATATTCCTTACTTCCTTCATTTTTTGTTTCAATATGATAGTCATTCTGACGGATATCTTTAAAACTTAACAGATTTCTTCTGGATCTGGTAGAATATAAAGCATTGTCAATACATATATTTGTTCCATTAGGAAATATAATGTTAGCTCTTCCTGAGCCTTTAATAAGATTTGATGTACCTGATATAGTATTGACACTAGCCCTAGTCATAACTAAGTGCGTGAAGTATTTTGTGTTATTAAGAATGGTGTGAGTTGTTGCACTATCTACTAAACAAGTATCTTCGTCTTTCATCTTGGAAATATCAATAATATCCATGTAGCTACAAGGAGATACAAAAGTTTATAATTATAAAGTCTGCAACTTGATATTTCATAAGATTCAAACGATTACATAAATATGGCTACACACTTGCATAGAAAGAAACAAACACACTTGCATATTAAAAGAAAAACACACTAGCACACTATTTAATAATAAATACTAATTTAACCAGTGTGGTCTTTTCCATCACCAGTTAAGAAATCAAACGTCTCATCTGAGTCAATAATATAGTCTTCTATATCAAGATATGTATCATCAAAAGGCTCATCATGTTCTGCCAAATTCACTTCAACACCCTTTCCTTTCTCAACAGAGTTTTTGTAGAGGTCTATCCAATGTTTAGGCGTACGGCATGTACGCGACCAATGGCCCTTCAACCCACAACGAAAACATTTATCTTCATAATTCTTAGGTGGCTGGTTCTGGACTCCCTTCCCTTTTCCTTTGGATGGTTCTGAGTTATTATGCATCTTTTTATGGGAATGTGTGGCATATCTATGAGATGGCTCAGCGTGGTTGTTCCAATTTTGGTGAACTGGTGGGGTATTCCTATTGGAAGGTTTCTGTATGTTTCCCCCACGGTTTTGACGATATTGATTTCTACCACGTCCTCGAGCATATCCACGATTGTATCCATGTCGGCGATTTAGAAAATAAACCCTATTTGCCTCAGGTACAGGCATCGCACCAGTCGGGCGAATTTGGTGATTTTTTAGTAAAACTTGATTGTTTTGCTCCGCCACCATAAGACAAGAAATCAGTTCAGAAAACTTTGTAAATTTATTTGCTCTGTACTGCTGTTGAAGAAGCAAGTCATTGGCATGAAAAGTTGTATAAGTTTTTTTCTAAAAGTTCCTCTTCGGTAATCGTGTCTCCACACAATCGTAGAGTTGAAACAATTCTAAACACAGCCGAACAATATTCTTGAACAGTTTTAAAATCTTGTATTCTTATGTGTGACCAATCAAAACGTGCTCTTGGAAGTATCACAGTTTTTTGATGTTCAAATCTGTCTTTTAGATATTGCCATAAAATCTTTGGGTTTCTCACCGTTAGGTACTCAGATTTCAGATCCTCGTGGATATGACGACGGATAAAAACCATAGCTTTGGCTGTATCTTCCAAAGATGCGAAATTGTTCTCCTCAATGGTGTGGCCAAGACTCATCCCATCTAGGTGGATTTCAATATCTTGAACCCATGATAAATAATTGTTGCCCGAGATATGAAGAGCAGTAAATTCCAGATTTTTGATGTTCGACATTTTCTATAAAACAAGAAATATGTCTTTAGATAAACTTTTAATAAGAATTAACCAAGTCAATAACATATGTTTAATAAGAGAACTGAGGTTTAAACAGTAATAAAATTAAAAGGGCTAAAATGCAATGATCACAATTCTGCGGACTAAATAATGATTTCTTAAGTTCCAAGGGAGATAGGTGTAATATGTATAAAGAAAAGTCCAATATTGAGACTTTAACAGAATACGAACCATTCAAAAAATTTATTTTTCTTCTTTGAGCCAGACTGAGTGATATGAAGAGAAAAACAGATCCTTCCACAATAATTATCTGACAATCACATATGTAACTATAAATAGAATTATTTTTTACATAAAATAATAAACATATCTTGTCTACAATTTACACTACTCATAATAATAATGAAGTAATGTTCCTTAATTAAACAAGTAATTTTAGCCCGTGATATTTTTCTCATAAGTAAAAGTACTAAGAGATTAGTGCACGGGTCAAATAAATAAATTATATAACAACCTGCACAGTACACACAGAAATTATAGTCTGTATAAATATAAAAATATGGTAACATAAAAGTAACCATTGGGGTTAGCCTGGTGGCCAAACTCAGTGCCCTCCCTTAAGGAGGTCACGGGTTTGAGACGGGGTGGTGGATTCTTAACTGAAAACCCGCTAACTCTCGCCACCTTTTTTCTAGGTTTTTACCAGCAAATTTTACCATGATTCTTATAAAAACAGTATACATGGATAAAATGAAATTAATAACAGAAACAAACTGATAACTAATTATTTCAGAAAATACTTCGAGTATGTTTTAATGGAATACTTCAGGTATCCATTTTTTTTTCTTGGAATAGGATGCTGCAAGTATCTTTCAAATATAAATACTTCTGGTATTTTTACTTCAGGTATTAGGGGTACACTATTTCTGGTAGGACACCCTTTCTGGTTAGAGTTTCGTGCTGATAACGTGTTATAAAACTAAGCAAATAATAAAAGAACTTTGCATAAAATTAAGACAAATATTGAACACAATATAGATATGAAATAGTTCTTCAAGAACTATTGAGATCGATCTTCCGGATCGATCTTATTCTCATTACCTATCTGCCTGATTGTTTTCTTTCTGTCTATGTTCTCTTTTCTTTTTCTGTACATCGAATGAATCAGGATACAACATATTTATAGGCAAGGAAGATAACTACCTAATAAATAAGGTTACTATTACACCTATATCAATAGTGCATTTTGTCTCCCCTAACTTATCTATGTTGACAAAGTGGTCAGCCACATTAATATATAACAAATATTTTTCCCTGGAGTTATCTTTTTTGAGACCTAGCCTGTATACACTCATACCCAATTGGTGACCCTATCCTCACGACTACCTCACTCTTAGGACTTACACATCTAACAGGGCTTCAAGCTTGGGTGGCCAGAGACAGGATGCTCAAACGCAGATAAACAAGGATAAAATACTAATTGAATTTTCTAAGATTCAAAAATAATTTACAGATTAATTTGGTTCTAACTCAACAATTACCTACTTGGCTCTGATACCAATGGGGGGCGATGTGAATAGTGATGAATAGTAACGAAAGTCTTAAAGGAAAAGAACGAAAGCGATGTGAATAGTAATGAATAGTAAACGTGAATAGTGCTGAATAATACTCAAATAGTGTCAAATAGTGCTAAATAGTACTCAAATAGTATTAAAAATTGACAAGTAAAGGAAAACGGACGAGTAAAGAAAACAGACGCTTACTTCAAATTCGGTGAATTGATTTATAACTTTGAATCAGGATACATGGTGGGTGAATTGACTATGCTCAAAGGAGCTTTCGGTGGGAATTGAGAGAATTGAGAGAATGAAAAACATATTGACTCTTCAAACTCACTCTAAAACTAACTCTGCCTATTACAAACTAAAAGGATCCTTTTATAACCAAAGGTCCTGAGACTACAATTATTTTACAAGTGCGGGATGACTCAGCCATGTGGACTATAATTATTTTACTTTTGACTAAAGGGGTAACTTTTCTCCAGCTTTCGGTTCAGACGTGACTGAAAGTAGATGTTGTCTGTACTTTCGGTGGAGAGGTGACTGGGTGGTGACTAAAAGCAGATGCTCCTTTTGGATTTTAGTCTGAGGATCAAAGTTTGTTTCGGTGAAACTTCATGACTTTGTTGACTTGGTGTTGATGACTAGTAATTTTACTTCAAATGACTTTCTTGACTTGGTGATGATGACTTCTTGTAACTAGTAATACTCCAAAACGAATTATGCAAATTTCTAAGCATATGGATCCTGAGCATCTTGGAACAGTGAGCTGAATGGGTCTCTTTGGGAAGTTGCTGTGGCTAATTCTTCTGAGGACCCATCATCTTCTACCTGACTTGCTTGAGCTAAAAGTTGCTGAGCCAATTTTAATAACTCAGAGCTGTTTGGCTTTGATTTTCTTTTTGCTTTTGAAAGGCTAGAGGAACTGGCAACTGGGCTTCCAAGTCTGATTGTAGAAACTGTGGGAAGCGAGGCTTGACTTTGTTGAACTGGAATATTGACTGGAGTTGGAACATTGACTGGAAATTCTGCTTTGACTTGATCCATAATCCGTTGTTGGGTGAACTTATCCCACCATTTAACTAAAAATTGGCTGGTGGCTGTGTTTTCAGAGATATTGTATCGCCATTTGAAAATCCAAGGTACTTTATACTTAGCCATGAATAAAAGAAGAGGGGGAAACTGGCCAATATGACTGTCTATCTTGTTTAGAGAGGAAAAATATGTGACTTGCTCCGTAAGATCATTGGGTATTATTTCTGGGATGGCACCATAATGGGACCACCATCGGAGGAACCATGTTGGGAAAACTGACTTGAATTTTTGGTCAAATTGAAAGAACCAAGAATGGTTATTGGTTTCATTTTCATGAAGGATAACTTTGGACCATGCTTTCATGCTAACTTTGGATCAAGCTTCAATGTAATCATAATAATTATAGGGAATAGAATAACTAGGGAGGTTCCTGAGACAGGAAAGGTGTCCCCATTCTTCCATTGCCATAATATCATGGATGTAGAGGGAATGGTAAATAGTAACACTAGGATTATTCTGATCCTGAATTGGCTTGATGACTATTGACTGGTGCTGTAGAAGGATATCTTTGTAAAAAGAAATTGACTTTTCTGGATAATGAGGGGTGAAATGCCATCCAGGAGGGAAAAAGAATTGTGCTAATTCTATGGGGTTTTGGATATGTTTAAAAGGTGGTTCAATATAGAACAAATTGGCTGACTGAGATTTAGGGATATAAATGGAAGAAATTCTGGGTTTACTAGCTTGAATTGGCTGGGTTGGACAAAATGGGTTAGATACCACATTTTGTTTTACTGGGGTATAGTTTTGACTGATTTGAGGATATGCTAAAGCTGAGTTGTACGCAATTTTTGGGATTTGCCCAAGAACTTGGTACCTGTTTACTAAATTAACTATAGAGATAGCAAGCTGATTACTTGTAGGGACAAGTTGATTACTCTGATTGCTTGTGGGGGATGGCTGATTACTTGTAGTGCGAACCTGTTTTCCCTATTTCTTACTTTTTCTGCCATGACTGAACTGCGGATAAAATAATTATTATTGTTTACCAAATAAAAATTCTCTAGTAAGAAAATCAAGAATAGAATTTTGATCTCCTTTAATATATTCAATATCAAAATAAAAAATATTCAAAATTGATTGCCATCTAACAAATATTTGTTTACTAGCAATATTTTTAACATCTTTTTCTAAAACATATTTAGCACTCTTACAATCAGCTCTGACTAAAAACTTTTGATTAAATATATCATCTTGAAATTTTGAAATGCATAAAACAATTGCTAAAATTTCTTTTTTAATAGTACTGTAATTACTTTGTTCTGTATTCCAGAGACCAGAATGGAAGCGAACAATTTGCTCTGGAGATGTGGAACTGACTCTTTGGAGGAGAATGTCACCGTATCCAATATCAGAAGCATCTGTTTGAATAATTTTGAAGGAGTTGACTGTAGGAATACCAAGACAAGGCAATGTCTTGACATATTTTTTGACTTCCTTAACAACAGAAGTATGTATGGGTGACCAAGGAGGAGGATTGTCTCTTAATCTTTCAAACAGAGGTTGACATGTCTTTCTAAGGTCTTTATAAAATTCAGCTATATAATTTAAAGATCCTAAGAATCTTTGTAACTGATTTTTATCTGTAACTTCATCAGGAAATTTATCCGCAAATTGGATTGCTCGACTAATTGGTACTATAGTTGCTTGGTAAATATCATATCCTAAAAATCTAATTTTTGTTTGAAATAATTTAATTTTGGAGAAGAGATGACTAACCCATTATGTTTAATAATATCAAGAAATGAATATAAATGCTTCCAATGTTCATCAATTGATTTTGAGAAAATGAGAACATCATCTATGTAGACTATAATAAAATGACTAAATGGGTTGAATATTTCATTCATTATATTTTGAAATTCACTAAGAGCATTTTTTAATCCAAAAGGCATTACGTTCCATTCATAATGTCCAAATGGTGTGGTAAAGGCAGTTTTATATCTATCATTGGGATGTAGTTGGATTTGCCAAAATTCACTTTTTAGATCAAATTTTGAAAATATTACTGCTTCACTAAGTCTATTAATTAAATCTTTTTTATTAGGAATTGGATATCTTATCCATTCTAATATTGTATTTAGTGGTTTGTAATTAATTACTAATCTTGGTACTCCTCTTTCAATTTCTGCATTTTTATTAACATAAAAGGCAGGGCATGACCAAGGTGATTTACTTTTCCTAATAATGTTATTATCAAGTAAATTATTGATTTCTTTTTTACAAGTTTCCATAACTTCGGGATTCATTTTAATAGGTCTAGATTTTGTAGGAATTTGTTGTTCACTAAAACCTTTTATATAAGGCAAAGTTACAATGTGTTTTTTCCTATGCCAAAATGCACTGGGCAAATTGGAACAAACTTCCTTCTCTAATCTATTTTTAAAATTTTCTATCTTTTGATTTAGAAATTTATCAGTGAGTTGTGCTTCAATCCTTTTATATTTAATTTCATCTTTTAGGAATTTTAGATGTTTAGTTTTTTGATTTATCATATTAATAGATTGGGACACAGAATAATCTTTTAACTGTTTTAATTCTCTTTGTTCAGGTTTTGTTAAAAATTTAAAGGTTACTTGTTGAACTAAAGGTTTAGTAGTGATTCCTTCACTATTGGTTGTAAATGGGTAAAGTACGCAAATGAATGGTACACCTAAAATTATTGTATCAGTTAGATTTTGGACTAAGACAAATGAAGTTTTGAAACAAACTTTGTCTTGGCAAACATGTACTTTTGGTAATTTATATTTGATTCGCATTTTGCTACCATTTGCAGAGCTTAACTGTTCAGTTGTCTTGTGATAATACTTTGTAGGTATGAGACCTTCTTGGATACAATTTAGGTCTGCTCCAGTGTCAATGAGAGCAGTGACTTTAATTTCCTAATCATTTATTACTAATTTTACTTTAGCATGCCATTTTTGGATAAAGATCCATTTTATTTATTATATTTATTGTATTATTTCCTGGACCACAATCTTGGTGATTGTTTCTTTTAGGATTACTTTCTGAGTAGTTCTGATTATTTGATTCTAAGGATTTATCAGAAGATTGGTTATTTTTTTCTATTTCTGCATCAAATTCTTCAAGGCTTTTATTTAACTTTTGTGCTATTATCTGAGCACTTAATTTTATATCATTATTTTTTAATTCAATAATTTCTTGTTTGATAATGTTCACTTCTTGTTGCAAGTCTTGTAAAGTAACTTTCTTTTGTTTTATATTACATTTTTTTATGGTAGTATTGAAATTTGCTATTGGTTTAGTAAATTGGGGTTTTTTACTTTTTTGAATTAGGAGTTGTTTAAGTTTTTTAACATATTGCTGTTTCAACTCGGGATCTTCTATTTTACTAATTAAATCAATAAAAGGGTCTTCTTCTTGTGTATCTTTGTTAAGTACATTTACTTTTTTTTTTATTTTGGCAATAGTTATCAGTACAACTTATTGTGATTTTATTATCATTGTTTGTATTCCTAGTATGTACTTTGGAAATTAATACTTCAATTTTCTCAATGTTTTGCTCATGATTTTTTATATTATTATCTGATGTTCTCCATTTAATTTTTGTTATAGTGTTAACTTTCTTATAATAATTTTCTAAATAATCAAAAAATTGAACTTCTGTTCTGGTGTCATTCATGAATTGTCTCCAATTTTTAACTATTTCAGATATTTGATTAGAATTATATTTATTACAAAATTCTCTTCTTTTTTCTGTATTATTTTGTGATTTAAATTCTCGGAATAACTTTTCTACATCTATAGTAAAATCTTTATGTATAGTTAATAAACTTTTATCTATAGGATGAGGGGTTATTTCCTCAAAATCAGTTTGGGTTGGTGATCCTGGGGATGTTTCTTCATCCTCAAATTTTGACTGTGTTGAGTAAGTAACATGGTTTACTAACCTATGAAGTTGTTTCAATTCCCTTTAACCTAATTTTTGGATCTAGCAAATTCCTATCTTGCCTAAGTATGCTAGTTGAACTTGGTTTGTAGATACAATCAAAAAAAAAATAAAAAGATTTTTATATACAATAAAATAAAAAAATATATAAATTTTTTTATACGAGAAAATCAAAACATTGAAGTAGCAAAACAAGACAAATTAAAATTAATGAAAATGAAGAGATCGGATGAAAATACAAGAAGTTATCAAATAAAAGAAAAATATAGATAAATATCAAAATTGAAAAATTCATAGACCACACAAAAAAAATTTTTGTCTCAAAATGAATCCAACGAACCCACAAAAACCAAAAAACCGAGATTTTTTACGTCTTTTATTGATATGAGGAATTTTTGAAAATAATAAGTGGTATCGCCATTTACCTGAAATAAATATTTAAAAAAATATAAGTGGGAAAACTAATTTATTTTCTCGAAGACCGAGATAAATAGATAGACTTTTGAAACAAATTAAAAAATGTATTCTCTTTTTCAGAGAATTGATAGTATTACGAACGAGATTATTACATAATGTTTTCGTACATATAATAAGTCTTTGAGACTATTTATAATCGAACTTCATTATTATATCACCATCATAATTATTTTTTTCGTAATGCAAGAGCAGACCTCAAACTAATTCGTACAATTCAACCAACAACCGTTTCACACGCTTACGCATGCGGTGAGGTAAAAACCAAAATTACTTTGCCAGATATTTTTTCTAAATACTAATTCCAAAAAAGCGAGGTAGCCCGAAAAATTATTAACAATGAGTATTGAACCTGAAACATTAGGTATCCAACTTATAAGTAATCTCTTAATTTAATTATTTTTTGAATTAGTATTTAGGAAAAATATCTGGCAAAGTAATTTTGCTTTTTGTCTCACTAAGCAAAACTTCTAGTTGATCCGTCCCTTAATTGATCTCACTGATAAAAAATTTAATATCTCACCAACCAAAACTTCTAGCTAGTTCCGTCCCTTAATTGATCTCACTGGTAAAGTGGTGTTTTAGCTTTAAAAAGTAAACTTTACTTATTTTTTTGTCTTTATTTGATTTTTTTTTTTTTTGCATTTGTTAGTTTTGCATCGATTTTTTTTAGTATTACTGTATTGGTTTGTCTCGACGAGAGAAATTAAAAAAGGTAAAAGATTATCGTTCGAATTTTCAATTTTTTGAACAAGATCAAAAAAATATAAAAAACTGTTTTTTTTAACCTATTTTTGTCTTTATTCAAAAAAAAATTAAGCTTCGATCATAATTTTTTACTTTTTTGATTCCGCTCGCTGAGACAAACCAATAATACACAAAAAGTTGATGCAAAACTAAAAAACACGAAAAAAATTAAATAAAGATAAAAAAATAAACCAACTAACTTTTTATGCCAAAACACATCAAAAAGAACCACAATACACAGATTGGGGGAGCATTCCTTCGCCACATATTGTGGAGAGAGAGAGAGAGAGAGAGAGAGAGACAGAAGATGGACATGAAGGAAGCAATCTTCATGACGAGAGGAGCTGGGGAAAATAGCTATGCACAACAGTCTGCGTTAACGGTTCGTCAATCAAATTCACTATGAGATTCTGCATATTGCAAGGTTTAATTTTAAGAAACAAATTAAACTTTACTTCCTCTATAGTCGATAATAATCATACTAGTACTTTTCAAAAAATTCAAAATTCTCTCTATTTTTGTAGCAAAAGGTAAACGCTGTAACAAAACCCTTGCTAGAAAACGCGGTCCGATCTCTCTTCTCCAAAGGATTCCACGTCCATGGAGTCCTCAGCGTGGCCGACTTGGGTTGCGCAGCAGGCCCCAACGCATTCTCCGTCATTTCCACGGTCAAAGAGACCGTGGAAACAAAATCGCGGGAATTGAATTCCCAGACACCGGAATTACAGTTCTACTTGAACGATCTTCCGGGAAATGATTTCAACACCTTATTCAGAGGATTGTCGATTAAGGATGGTGAGAATTCTTGCTTCGTGGCGGGAGTCCCGGGGTCTTTCCATGGCCGGCTTTTTCCCCGTAAGACCCTGCATTTGATCCATTCCTCGTACAGTGTCCATTGGCTTTCTCAGGTTTGTGCCCCTTCCTTCCACTGCTAGTTACACTTCCCATCAAGGGTTTGCCCTGTGATGGGCTTGGAAAGCCCACAAATTCACTTTCCAGATCTTGTAGTGTAAATTGAGCCCGTCGGACCTCGTCCGGCCCATTTGTTAAGAACTGAAAACTATACCCAGCCCACGGCCCTGCGTTCTGAAGCTGATGTAAATGAAATTCAGGGGTGGGCTGACTTTCTTTTAGTATTGTCTAAATTGGCTAAATGGATTAAACTTGGTTGTACGAATTTTCAGACAAGTCATTTTTCTCGTATACATTAAATGATTTTGACATTTAACAACGGGCATTTTGACGACAATGGCCGGGAAGATAAATGGTATTTTTACTGAAAACTTGGTCTTAGTCTTGGTAATTAGTAGTATTGTTTTCTCCAATATATTATCTAAACAGCCGAACATTATTGTTAGTTTTGTATAGAGGACTATAAAAGTGATTTCCACAATTTGGGTCTTTTAGTGAAATTTTTATGCGTAAAAGTTTCTTTCACTAATAAAAAAAAGGGAGTGTAAAAAATACTGTAATTGCTTGGTGAAAATCAATTGCCTTTTCATAATATTTACTCATAGAAGTAAGGTGTGAGGACAAGATTCATTAAAAATTTTAATGGAGTATTATCTACAGGGAAAGTTAAAAACAAAATCGTAACATATAAAAGGTGATATTATTTTTTTTTTCAGAAATGCTACAGGCACACATTGAGGCACACCACAAACCACACAAATCCCATGTGGCAAGTGGGTCCCGCATTATTTTAATTAAAAAAACAACAACTTCCCATCCCCTGTGTATTACACTATTCTCTCCAACCAGACAAAGGGAAAGAGGGAGAAAGATGAAGGCGACGAAGACAGAGAGATGAAGGCGACGAAGACAGTCAGACTTGACGCCATATCGTCTTCCACCACCGGCGGCCACCAAAGCTGCAGAGTCCCAACTCAACCCAGAAAAATTGGTTTCAAACATCTAATTAACTAGATTCAAGTACCAGTTCAGCTCTTGGCATTATCCATCTATTGCAGAAAAATTGAAAACATACTGAAGACAGCTAGTGGAGATGGGTCCAAAAATTGTGTCGTATTTAGATTTGCCAAAGGTTAACAAGGCTAGCTATATAAACCATTTTAGCTTCATGTTATTTATTATCCGAAGCAATGCAATTAGTCTTTTGTTTTTCCTTGGACCATGGAATCACAGCTTCGAACACATCCATGACGGGCGTCCATCGGGGCTAAAGTGATAGCTAGTGAAGCATTGTCCACAATGAGAAAGGATGTTCTGGCGAAGGGCTATGGTAAGATGAACATGAAACCTTCAGAATATGGATGCTCCTTTTGAACATGAAACCTTCAGAATATGGATGCTCCTTTTGAACATGAAACCTTCAGAATATGGGGCGGAGTTGGGTCGCATCTGAGCTGTGGTGGTCGCCTGTGGTGGAGGACGTCGGCGGCGGGGAGTTGGGGCTTGTTCGATCTTCTTCTTCTCTACTCTGTCGTCGTCTTGGACTCTCTCTCCCTCTTTCCCTTTGTGATAGTCTGATAGAGCGTGTTTGAGAAGCTGGGAAAGTCCGAAAGTAGGGCTTTTTTTTTTTTTTAAAATTAGAAATATGCGGGGCCCACTTGCCATGTGGGATTTGTGTGGTTTGTGGTGTGACTCAGTGTGTGCCTGTAGCAGGATTGTTATTTTATTTTTTTTGGAAAAGGCTATAAAACACACCCCTTATTTGGATGTGTATGATGCACACTCCTATAAAAGTTAAGATTTTTTTTTATCAAAGTCACGAGATACGCCAAAATATTACGAATTATAGGAAATGTTACGAATCATATTGCTGAAAAGTTACGAAAAACTAAAAAATGTTATCATTGCGGAAGAGGTGACACAATCTGGATCATACAACAGGTGAATATGGTACACCTAAATAAATGGTGTGTATTGTAACCATTTCCTAATTTTTTCAATAGGAAACGAAATATAATTTCAAAGAGATTGTCCTGCATATATATATAATCGAACTATTCAATTGGTACGTATTATGGTCATCTATGACTGTAACAGTATACAATTTTGTGCATCTCTATCCTTTTTAAAAGCAAAATAAGAGTTCAAAAAATAAAATTATTGTTAACATTAACTTGTTTTCGGAAAGATCTTGGTCAGGCAAATGTTGAATTGTTCAAAACATTTTTTGGCTGGCGAACCTCAATAATTTTTCAGAGTTTTGAGAAAAACAGGGAAAAATTCATTTACCTTCCCTAAGGTTTTTGATTAATGTAGAAACATCTCCTATATTTTCTGAAATTTCAATGTCCTCATTTACTTTCCAAACTAATTGCCAGATTCTTCCCTGCCGTTACCTTAAAGCTAACAATGTTAATTTAGCGTGAAATGACTGTAGCACCCTTATTATATATACTCCACCCTAAAGACCGCTTTTTTTTTTTAAGGAAAAAAAACTAATTCTGAAAATGGCTTTTTTAAAAACAGTGTTTTGTTTTTTAAATACGAGAGTCTTGAAAACACTTTTTTAGATTTTAAAAAATATAAAATTTTAACTTTAGTTCTTTAAAACAGTTTTTTTTTCCCGGTAGAGTATATATATTAAGGGTGCTACAGTCATATCACGCAAAAAGTTAACAATGTTAGTCTTAAAATAGGGAAATCTGACAATTACTTCCTCCATCCCTTTTTAAGTGTGTTACCTCGTAATTCCAACTTATTTTCTCTCACATTGACTATTACAATTTTAACATCTACTTCCACTACTTACTTTTATTAATATAATAATACCCACTAACTTTTCAAAAAAAGGAATCTACTTTTAAGGGCAAAATAGGAAATGTACCCACTAACTTTTCAAAACATACACTTATTAAGGGACAGTCTAAAATGGGAAGTTAAACACTATAAGGGACGAAGGGAGTAGTTTGAAAAGTAAGGGAGGACAGTGAAATTTTAGAAAGTATATTAGTCAGAAACCTCAGGGGAGGTAAGTGAAATTTACCCATAATTCTGATATAAATATAAAATGTGGGTAGGGCGATCACCCAGACTCATCTGCCCCTCAGTACGTCCTTGATTATCTACATCCTATGTAACCTTGAACTGGGTCTTTACAATTCCTTTTAAGAATGAGAGATTAACTAAGGAGTTTGTTTAGTAGTTGAAATGTATGCATACAAGTGGATGGATATAGAAATAATGTGAGAGTTACTTGGTTGTCTTTGTAATGAAAATACAAAAATAGTTTGAAGAAATTCAAGGGGCAAGGATATAATTACGTCCCCTAGATAAACTTAGGGGGTGTTCCACTAACTTGGTTTTTTTGGTTTTTTGGTTTTTTTGGATGTTTTAGTTTTGCAAAAAACCTAACTTGTACCACTAACTAGTTTTTTGGTTTTTAGTTTTGCAAAAAAAAACTAACTTGTTCCATTAAACTAGTTTTTTGTATGTTTAGTTTTGCAAAAAAACTAACTTGTTCCACTAACTAGTTTTTTGGTTTTTTTGGTTTTAGTTTTGCAAAAAAAAACTAAGTGGTTTTTTGTTAGTGTAATGAGATAGTTTTTTAGTTAAAACAAAACTGTTTTTTTTAACGGAACGGGACCTTATTCTAGAGAAAAAGCATGGGCAGGTCCAGTTTTTTGGGCTATGCACGCCAAGCTCCATTAGTTTTCGAAAAATGCATCAAAAACTCCACTCAATTACTCTCTCTCTCTCTCTCACACTCTCTCTCTCTCTCTCTCTCTCTCACTCTCTCTCTCTCTCTCTCTCTCTCCTTTTTTTGTTTTTAATTTTACATTTTAAATTTTGAACCTTACATTTTAAATTTTGAACCCCCAAATCGTATGAAAGTGTCTAAATCCTAGAGTACCATATGAAAGTGTATAAACCTAAACCCTAGGGTACCCTATGAAAATGCCTAAACCACTAAAATCCTATAATAGGAAAGTGCACCCTAAACCTAAAACCTAGGGTATCCTATGAAAATGCGTAAATCCTAGGGTACCGTAAAAAACTGCCTAAACCTAAACCCTAGGGTACCATATGAAAGTGCCTAAAATCTTAGAGTACCTTATGAAAGTGCTAAATTCTAAATTCTAAATGTACAGCCTAAATTCTAAATGTACGATCTAAAGTCTAAATGTACAGTCTAAATTCTAAATGTACGGTCTAAACTCTAAAATATAAATTCTAAATGTACATTCTAAATGTACGGTCTAAATTCTAAATGTATAGTGTAAATTCAAGGTACCCTAAAGTTTAGGGTATCCTAGGAAAGTGCCTAAAATCCTAGGGTATCCTATGAAAGTCCCTAAACCACTAAAACACTATAATAGGAAAGTGCACCCTAAACATAAACCAAAAAAAATTAAAATGATTGACCTTAATGGTAATTAAAAAGAGTGATTGACCTTAATGGTAATAAATATTTGTTTTGTGACCTTAATGGTAATAAACTCTTTATTCTATGGGGTGGGGTGGATTTATCTGTGAAATATGTTGTCCGGGTGCAAAAAGAAAACCGAACACCGGATAAGAGTGAGTTCGGATTACTTATCGTCGCCCTTCCTTTTCCTTGCCCACCAAACGGGCCGTATAGGTCCATACCATGATTTTACTAAAACAAATTGAGACAGCATTTTTGTCTATGAAATGAGCGGACCAATTGTGGAATTCAGTTCACGTTCAATGATGAAGGTTGGTGAATCTTTAAGGTACCAAAAGGACTGACAAGCCGAGAAGGGTTGGCTCTAAACAAGGGGAATATCTACATATCAAAAACTAGCCCTCCGGTGGTGAGAGAAGCCTACTTGGCTCAATTTCAAGAGGATTTCACCATGTTTTTGAAGTCTCGATCCGAAGAAGTTGTCCCCTGTGGTTCTGCCGTCTTAATTCTACACGGTCGAAAATCCCCAGATCCCTCAAGCAAGGAGTGTTGCGCCACTTGGGATCTCATTGCTGAGGCCATTGCTGCATTGGTTTCAGAGGTAAATACCAACTTCTAAGAGCTCATTATGCTGCTTTGTTCTCTCTGTAAAATTGTGGCCCCATTTGTTTGTGCGGGATTCCTTGCTTATTCGCTTTTTTTTTTTCTACCAGAACTTTTTCTCATTTAGAAGCTGCAATATTTTGACGTTAAGGAGTTCAGGCGGGCAAACTTAAATTCAAGCATAAGTTGAGTTGAATCCATCATAATGACTTGAAAGACCTCCAACTGATTACTTTGAAATTTGAGTACAAAGATTTGAAGTTGCGTATCAACGACGACCTGATAATCTGATCACTATGCCTATATTTTTCATTTCTCGTAATAGGGTATCGTCGAGGCAGAGCAATTAGACTCCTTTAATGTACCTTACTACACACCATCACCAAAGGAAGTGCAAGATGTAGTGGAGAGAGAGGGATCATTTGCAATTGAGCATACTGATAGTTTTGCAGTACACGTTGAAGGTAATTTGTCCATTGGAGAGAAGCTTGCCAGGATAATCAGGGTGTTCACAGAGTCGATTGTCGCCCACCATTTCGGAGAGGAAACTATGGAAAAAAATATATAACAAGCTAACTCAGTTACTAGTTGAAGATTTGTCCATACAGGCGGAACCAGCCGTTACTGTCGTCGTCGTGCTTAACAAGAAATTAAGTAAAGGGTTGCATTGAGTAAAGGGATGTTCGACTGCTTATGGGGGTGTTGTGGTTGCTTTAAGGGATTGGTTTATCTTAGCAACAAGAAATTGATCCCTGTGATTGAAGTAAACAAGGAAAAATTATGTACTTTCTATAGAAATAAAATTCTTCAATATGAGTTGTTTAATTTTATTAGTATTTTAAATGAAACGTTAATTTTAAAATGGTAAAAGAATAAAGCATAAATTACATTAAACACCCTCACGCATGACTATTTTCACTTAACCTTACTAATGTTTAAAACTCAACAGTTAAACCCCTTAACGTATTCATCTCATGACAATAAACTCCTTCCGTTAGCAAAATTTTAGTATTTTGACGGAGTGTCATGTGGAACAACACCTAAATGTACTTTTTGTTACATTGTAACTTTGCAAGGAAACTATTCACAATTAGCAAGAGTATACTATCCACACCGTAGACGGAGAATGGCAGAATTCGTTGCCATTCCTATAAAATGGAAAAAGATATGGTAAATTGGGTTCATCACCCACAAACAAAAATTCTCTCAAATTATATAAGGTCAATTCATTTGCCATATATGACAAAATTTACTGTAAAATTACCATTTGAGAGAGACAGAAGAGCCAGTACTCAACACGCCATATCAATAGGTCCAAATATTTGTAGGATGGGGGGACCCAACTCGGGGTCCTACGTAAATTATCCGAGCCGTTCAATTTTTTCAAAATTATTTTTGAAGGGTCATGACAAATAATCAACTCAATCAGGTGTCAATAAAAGGGTCTTCATCTATTAATTCAATTTTTGACATCTATAGGAGCCAAAACAACCAAAGGAGATATCACATAGGGTAATAACCATAAAACCAAGTGAAATAATGGACCCGTCTTCGAAATCGTCGAAAACCTCTAATCACCGTCACGATTTGTCTCATCATCCTATAAACCCAATCATGGCCTCCATTATCGTAGCTCTCATCATCTATCCAGAACTAATCTTCTCTCTCTCTCTCTCTCTCTCTCTCTCTCTCAACGAACTCATAAACTTCTCTTCGCTTCTAAAAACCTTGATTTTGAAGTCAAACGATTGTTGATCCGACTCGGCGTTGAA